>WIGN01000078.1:0-143217 GCA_014235955.1 Colletotrichum sojae
GGTCTTCAGCGTTTATCTGCATAAACTGCATAAACTGCCACTTCTCGTGATTGGCTGGGAGTTTCCTCGTGTTCTCCCCCCCCCCCCCCCCCTGCACTGTGCCAATTGGGCTGACCCCGAAGTGCCTGCCCCTGTGTTTGACCTGAACTCCAGCGTATCAGATGGCTGAGTGGCCGGTCCAGCCTCTCCCAATCTTCATCAGCACTCTCAAAATTCAACACAGAACAACGTCTGAGATATTGGTCTTTCAACCACGGCCGGTCTGTTTATTGCGTTTTTTTCTGGAGAAAGATACCCTGTCTACACCGCCTGACTCCGGCGGTGCCATTCACCGAAGATGTCACTTCAAGTTAGGGGTCCCGACTTCTCGGTGACAAAGCAGAAAGCCCTCGAAGATGCGAAGAAGATGCAGACTGCGGTGGATGAGGAGGTGGCCAAAGCCGGCCAGGACAAGCCGCCCTATCTCCTCAATGAGCTGATCGGAAAAGGAAGTTTCGGACGAGTCTACAAGGCGACAGACATTAATACAAGCATGCTTGTTGCAGTCAAGATCATCGACATCGAAGAAAGCGACACAGTCAACCCCAAGCTTGCTGACACCTTCAAAGAATTCTTGGCCGAGGTCAACGCGCTGAAGCTGCTCAGTAACAGTGGCGCGAAGAACATCAACCACGTTATCGACGCGCTACCTGTCGGCCAGTCCATGTGGATGATCACCGAGTACTGCGCCGGTGGTAGCGTGGCCACTCTCATGAAACCGACTGCGCCAGGCGGTCTCCAAGAGAAATGGATCGTCCCGATCTTGAGGGAGGTAGCAGAGGCGGTCTTCTGGGTGCATCGTCAGGGAATCATTCATCGGGACATCAAGTGCGCCAACGTTCTGGTCACCGAGGCTGGCGGGGTGCAGCTCTGCGACTTTGGAGTTGCCGGTGTCATCGAGACCAAGTTCGACAAAAGGTCAACCTTTATTGGAACGCCTCATTGGATGGCTCCTGAACTGTTTGACCAATCGACGTCCTACGGAACAGAGGTAGATATCTGGGCCTTCGGCTCCATGGTCTATGAAATCGCATCTGGCTTGCCGCCGAACGTCATGGCGGGAATCGACGTCTACCAGCTTGGAAACTACATCAAGGCACATACGCCCCGACTTGAAGGTGATCAGTACTCGGATCAGTTGAAAGATTTGGTTGCGTACTGTTTGGAGGAGGATCCGTCAAAGCGGCCAACGATTGAAGAGGTCCAAAAGCACCCTTACATCGCGAACACGGCCCAGCAATACCCGGCATCGTCATTGGCGCTGCTTGTCAGAGGTTTCAAGCTGTGGGAGTCACAGGGAGGCAGTCGCAAATCTCTCTTCGCGCCAGGAGGAGCTCAAGGCATCTACGGTATGGAGGAGTCAGATCTTTCTTCCACCGCCTTGGCAAATGACGAGTGGAACTTCAGCACGACAATGGCCTTTGATCAGCAAGTCTTTCAGAACACAGATGCCCAGGCAGTCTACGATGTGTATGGCTCAAACGTAGAATTCGATCCTGGATTTCTGGATGAAATGTCGCGAGCGAAGCCTAAAGGTCGGAGGAGACCGCCGCCCCAGCAGCTTGCTGCCATGAAGGCACCTCTGGAAAAGGTTTTTGACCCGAATACTATATCCAACTACGAGGACAACTCTCGAGCCTACTATGGGAGACCGATTCCCCCGCCCACTTCGGACCTTCCGCTGAGAGATGACTCTCTACAATCGACGACAGTGAGAGAATCCCTTATCGACCTGGATGCCTCGCTACACGGCGGCGACCTTGCCAACTTCGTGGACATGGATACTATCAGAGCCGGTGGGCCGCGTGTGTCCGTCGACTACCACATGGGGGATGAGCCAGATTTTAACAAGCCACCTTTGAGCGATCCGGCCGACTTGAACCCCAACAGGAGGACACAAGATTGGAAGTTTCCCTCCATGGCGCCGCCAGCGTCTGCGAATCCGGAAATGTCCCGGTTCCCTTTCAACGAAGAACGATCCGGACCCAACTCAGCATCCCGGCCGCAAATGTTCCATCATCAAACCGATCCTGTCCCTGCTCCTAATTATGGCGGTGACCTGATGGTTCCCCGATCGAACTCTCAGATGAACAATAGAGAATCCACCGGCAGTTTGATCGACCTTGACGAGCTTATGGTACCGACAACGACCTACCAAAATAACCGAGAATCCACTGGCAGTCTCATTGATCTCGACATGGGACTGGCCGATCCCATGCCGGAACTCACGCGCCCTTCCACAGCCAACTCCGACGTTGTGTCCGTGAGCGGCTCAGACATCGGCCTCGCCAACCCCTTCGATCTCGAACGTCATGCCTCTCTGTACGTTCCGACTTCCAACCGAGAGCCATCGATATACGTCCCCGCGTCGAATCGCGAACCCTCCATCTATGTCCCTGCATCGAACCGCGAGCCGTCCATCTACGTGTCCGACGATTCAGACTTCGCCTCGCGCATCCCCAAGGACGAGGATCTGGGGCTCGTGGACCTCTCGCTCGCCGAGCCCAGTGCGACGATTCGACCGCCGCCGCAGCAGAACGGCCAGTCTGGACTGCGCCTCAACACGCACCAATCCTTCAACAGCGCCGATTATTCTGACCCAGAGTTCCTGACGCCCCAACAAGCCGCGCAGCCCACGTTCCCAACAGGCATCCCTCGCTCGACAAACCGCGGATCGCTTTCGCTCCCGCCGCCGCCTCTTCCGCCATCAGTAGAGGTGATGCAGGGTTCGGCCAGCGCAGACGCAGTCAAAGAGGAGTTGAGGAGGATGGCGATGAGCCTCGGCGAGCACCTAAGCCACGCGAACCAGTACCTTTCCACGCTGCCTGTGCGCAAGGGTGGGAGACAGGATCTCATGGGGGAGTCTAACTGAATGAGCCTCGATTCGTTTCTGACTGATATTGTTTACATCATGTACGAGCACAAAGGAACAGATACGTGGACATACGAGACAATGGCGTTTACGGAAATTCTGATACAGCAGGAAAGATTGCTTGTACAACTAACTACCTTACTGGATGATGCAATTGCAAGAACCGGGTTTGTTTCGGGAAAACACGGCGGTCACATAGGTTTATAGATAATACCACACACTCATTTGGACAAGACCATTTTGATTAGCCCTCGACTACGACGAAAATCCGATCATGTCACCTAGCAACAAGGCGCGATACTTCTCCGTCGCCTCCTGCAACTTGACGAGCACAGCCGCAGCGAGCATCTTCACATCGTTCTCCTCGCCGCCATCATCTCCGCGGGTGCCGTTGAACACGCCGCTCACCCATTCCTGCGTCTCAACGACCTCTCGAGGGTGCGACTCACACAGCCGCCGCATATCAGTCGCTTCGTTGACCTCCAACAACGCCGCCAGCGCGACGAGCAGACCATGAGTTGCGGGGAGGTCGCCGACGACGTGGGCGCGCACGCCGAGGAGGAGATCCCAAAGCTCGGCCGTCATCTGCGGGAGCGCGAGGGTCGCGGGACCCGAGGCGTGAACGAGCACGGCTAGCGTCTTGAGGTAGAGGGCAAGTAGATGGGGCTGGATGAAGATGCCTGACCGAGCGGAGGAGGACCGCAGGGCGTGTTGGAAGCGGGCGGTTAAGGGGAAGAAGAAGGAAGCGCTCAGCACGGCGGCGATGGTGTTGGGTATTGAGCGGATGCCGGGTTTCTTGGCCTGTTTGTTCTGGAGGCGGGAGGTGAATGTCGACAACTTGAGAGCATCCGGGCCAGTTGTCGCGTCAGCCGCATTGGCAGCTATTGGGGCCATGAAGCTGGAAGTCAAGGAGCTGGCAATCGTGTCCAGGGCATTGGCGGGGATAGCCTTGAGGGTGGACGAGGAGGGAAGTTGGTTTTTCGAAGCCGATGGGTCGAGGTACAGGGCCTCCATCTTCTCCGGAAGACGCTTGGAGGGAAACGCCGCCGCTGCCGCGTGTTCGGATGCATCGAATCCGGCCAGCTCGCGGGCACTGAGGCCGAGAACGATGAGAATCGAGGCACGCTGAGAGATGGAGTAGTCGCCGTCGAAGAACGTCTTTGCGAACCATTGTCCCATTTTCTGCGGCTGGGCAACGATGATTGCAATCATGCCCTGGAGCCGGAGGTCCCAGAATTCCTCGATCTCAAACTTGTCCTGCAGGCCGACGAGGAGCGTGGCGAGCTCCCCGGCATGGGACGAGACTTCTTCTCCGAAATTCGCTTTGCGGCGAATGAGGACCGGTGCGGTCGTCAGGGCGAGCTTCTGCTTGTCGTAGTTATCTGTGTCACGTAGGTAGGCGATTAGGTCGCGGATGTAGACCGGGGCTTTGGGTTTGTCACGACGGACGAGGGTTGGGTCCTCGTCGGAGTCTTCTGGGTCGTCGTCAGGCTTGACGTAGGGAACAAGGTCCTCGTCTTCGCTCTCAGAGTCAGAAACCTCCTGGATGATAAACTTGGATGGCGCAGCCGGCTGCTTCTTCGGCCTTGTGGCGGGCTTTCGAAGTGACTTCTTCGCCGGTGTCGGTTGTTTCGCTTCCTCTGTCGCGGGCAGAGTGATGAGCGGGTCAACTGGCCCAACGTTGTCGGTAACCTTCACGAGGTTCTTGTAGAACCTTGCTTCGTCGGTTGCCATTTCCTCCATCTTGAAATCCAACTTCACGTCATTACCGTCAACAAGACCCGAAAGAGCTTCGCCGACTGCGAGACCAAGGAACTTTGCTTTCTCCTGGCTGGCACCGATTCTATTAGAGACGGTATGCAGGTAGCTTGCCGAGCGCATGAGCATCTTGAGCTTCAAGGGCGAGAGTCTACTGACGTATCCAGCGCTCAGGAGAAGAACTTGAGCGTGGGCTTTCGCAAGATTAGTGGGAGTCCAAATGAAAATAAGGAAATGAGGCTTACCCTGCTGTTGTAAGATCGGCGAGTGCTTAATATAGAGTTGATCTCCAAACTGGCTGATGCTCTTTTCTAGAATCAGGTTCATGCATTCCCTGTCTCGAGCCAGCGCAGCTAATACTGCACGCCTGATGCCAATGCCATCTCCGAGGCCAGCTCCCGTAGAACTAGTCAGCCAAGAGACCAGGTGTGTCTTCCGACTTTCGTCATTTGCCACTATTCTCTCAATGACTCCGGCGGCAGCAGATATGGTCCGGTTGGAATTGAGGTCTGTATCCTCGAGATTGTTGAGAAATACTTCCGAGAGGTGTTTGAGAACCGCGAAAATGATTCGCTTCTGTTCTAGTTGGGAGAAGAGGCCGAAGAGCTTGATGAAGGCATTGCGATTCTCATCGGACCCGAGCAGCATATCCCCAATAACCTGTTTCATCAGCACATCTACCAGACAGTTAGCAAAATGCCCCTTGTTCATTGGGCTGGTGCGCTTACCTGCGTAGCCTAGGCGCAAAGCTCTTGTGAAGACTTCAGCACAAAGCTTGACTTCATCAACCGGGACGTCGTTCTTCACCCAATGGGAGATGCTCCTTCCCAACCATTTGCTGTACTGCTGTCCATCTGCTGTCCAAACACTGCCCCTAGAGGCTCTCTCGGGGTTGGCGATGGCATCCGCCTCGGCTGCAACGGATAGAAGACGTCCACCTGATACCAGAGCGATGAACTCTTGTGTCATGGGACGCTTTTTCGCCGGGACATTCAACGCAGCGCTGCTCGCCCTCCACAGAGTCGCAAGGTGTTCGTCTTTTCCAAGCACCGCAGATGTAACCTCAAGGAGCACATTCAGGTTCAGTGCCAGACCTGGTCGCTTCACTTCCTTGGCGGTAGGCTTTGACTCCTGGATCAAGGCTTTCAGACGCGCGATGGTGGCGTTGAGGCCGGTCACGTTTCTCAGGCATCTCAGGAGCAACTCAAGATCAGTTGGGCGGCCAAGTTCATGGACTCCGGAGGATACGTCCTCCTCCTTTAGCAAAGGCCAGTAGTTTGGCACAATCTCCGAAACGAGGCATTGGACGATCTGCGCGGCTTCTGGGGAGGGCTCTGAAATGTTGAAGCCTGATGCGGAGATGCGGCCGCAATCGAGAGACCCCAGAACGGCAATGAGTGTGTCGTAATCCGGTTGGGTTTTCAGAGTCTCCAGGGCATCTCCAACAGAGTTGGCTCCGTCACGAGCCGTTCGTGGGTTTGACTCTTGCAACAGAGACGTATCTGGTTTCGCCTTCAGATAGGTTGTGCTGACGGGAGTAAGGAAATCGTCCATGGCTTTCAGATCAACTAGAAAGTTGAAGGCAGCCTCCTGTGCATGATGCTGCAACTTTACGCCTTAGACGAGATGTTTCCATTCCATTCTCACCAGAGGTGCCTAGGTTCCTAAAGAGGGCCTGTGGCGTCTCCGTTCACCCCACTACGCCCTGTAGGTGAGGTATCTAGCTAGACACTTTAGTTAGGTACCTGTAGCCACCTACCTAGGTACCTAGGTTTATCGTATCGATAAGGCACTGATACAGTGTAATGTTTGCCGTGCACGGTCGCTTCTAGGTGCCTGGGGGGCATAGAGGTTCGCAGCCATCACGGTGCCCGCATTTCATCATATATATATCGGCCCCTCCACCCCGAGACTCAGCTGCGTCCCGTCGTGCCCGTAGCAAGAACGCCACTATTCCGAACGCCACTATTCCGAACGCGCCCAGCAATCCATCATATCCAAGCTCGATTAGCCCACTCTGCCCCTCATGGCTACCGAGTCTGCTGCTCCGGCGGCTTCTGTCTTGTCACCTGTTGGCGCCGTTGATGAGGGGAAACGATGGTACCTAGTTTCGAAGCCTTGAGTGGTCTGGTCTGAATGCTGATTTTGGCGCAATGCAGGGCCCTCGTCGACAACATTCGCAAGCAACCAGGGCCATTTTGTGATCCCGATACTTTTGGAACAGAAGAGGCTCTTGAGAGCTTTGAAAAAATCAAGATTTTGTAAGTTGCAAATAGCCAAAGAGCTTCGCGCACGCGCAGCCAGCTAACTGGAGCTCGACAGGGTCATGTACGTTTACCTCCTCCTCTCGCGATACCCGACTACTAACCCGCTATCAGCGGTGCTGGAGGCCTAGGCTGTGAGATCCTGAAGAACCTGGCCATGTCCAAATTCAAGGATATCCACGTTATCGATATGGGTAGATCACGACCTCCCCCTGTTGCGCATGCCGAACTGACCGGAGTGGCCAGACACGATCGACATTTCTAACCTCAACCGACAGTTCCTCTTCAGAAAGTCCGATGTGGGCAAGCCCAAATCCGAGGTGGCTGCCCAGTTCGTTATGCGCCGAGTCAAGGGGGTCAACATCACCGCCCACAACTGCCGTATCCAAGATCTCGATGCCGATTTCTACAAGCAATTCCAGTTTGTTATCTGCGGTCTGGACAGCATTGAGGCGCGGAGGTGGATCAACGCTATGTTGGTCTCGATAGCCGAGGAGGGCGATGATCCGGATTGCCTCATTCCACTGATCGACGGAGGCACGGAAGGATTCAAAGGCCAAGCCAGGGTCATTTTCCCTTCATTCACATCTTGCATAGAGTGCCAGCTGGATATGCATGCTCCTAGAGCAACCGTGCCCCTCTGCACCATCGCCTCAATCCCCCGCCAACCAGAGCACTGCATCGAATGGGCTCACATCATCGCCTGGGACCAGGAGAAGCCATTCCCTCAACTAGACAAGGACGACCCTGCCCATGTGTCTTGGCTCTACCAGAAGGCTTTGGCTCGTTCTGAGGAATTCAAGATCACTGGCGTAACGTACGCACTGACACAAGGTGTCATCAAGAACATCATCCCGGCGATCGCATCCACGAATGCTATCATTGCAGCAGCATGTTGTAACGAGGTGTTCAAGCTCGCAACCTCCAGTGCGCCTGCGCTGGGCATGGAGGAAAACTACATGATGTACACCGGAGACGACTCTGTCTACACATACACGTTCAAGCATGAGAAGAAGGAGGACTGTCCCGTTTGCGGTAACGAAGCGCGCCCACTGAATGTGGACCCCAACACCACACTGCAGGACCTATTGGACTCGTTCGCAACCCGTCCGGAGGCTCAACTGAAGAAGCCTTCAATTAGAGCGGAGGGCAAAACACTATACATGCAGTTCCCGCCCAGCTTGGAGGAAAAGACCCGCCCAAACCTCGAAAAGACGATCAAGGACCTCAGCCTTGATGATGGCCAGAATGTGGTGGTCACGGACCCGGCGTTCCCTCTCGAATTCAATTTCTTCCTGCGGTTCAAGGAAACGGCCTGATGCAGCAAATACCCTCGCAATACTCAATTGGCGGGATATGGTGATGAATACATGATACGATTCGAGACGGATAGAGGAGCATGGCACAGAGCTGCCCCCAAAAAGTAATTTGAGTGGCATAAAGGCGCAGGGCATTTATCAAATGACTCATAAATTAACTTTTTTCTTTCCATTTGCCAACCAGCCCTTCCTTGCAAAACAGAAACAACGGGATATCTATAGTGATGGTACATTTGCAGTGAAGCTTCATCTAACCATGTTGATGACCTGCTGCTCGAGACGGATACATCTCGTCTTGAACTGCTTAACCGACTCCAAAAACAACTCATCGCTGTCCCACTGCCCAGTACTTTCGATGGAGTAGATGAAGTGGTCGCGCAACCGGCCCAGCTTGACCTTGCCCTCGAATTCGGCGTGGCGCAAGCACTCGCGGCTCAGGGTGTCCTTCATGGCATCCTTGACCACGGCCTTCTTCTCACCTTCGTGTCCCTCGTAGCCGCTACCCGCAATGGCAGCCTCCTCCCTGGTGACCTTCTCGATGCCGATGACGCCCTGAGCGAAGCACTTAGCAAACTTCTCGGCATCCTCTCCCAAAATCGGCCGCGTGATGGTGATGGTGGGCATTAGGCGGTACGAAGCGGTGGCAACGGGAGAGAACTTGGCGTGGTCGGAGCCGACGCCCTTGTGCATGTGCATGTCGAGCTCGATGCACTGACCGGGCCTCAGTTTAGCGATTAGGATATCCGGGTTGACGGGGCGAATGATGTCCTCGCCAGAGAAGTAGTCGCCCTGGCGGCCGGTGGGAACAAACTCGATGTCCTTGGCGTAGACGTTCGCGTGGCGGAAGGCGACGTTCGGGTCGGTCTCGCCGGGGGCAGCGTCGGGGTTGCGGGTGCACTCGATGCGGAGGCGCAGCATGACGGTGTTGTAGTCGAAGGAGCCCTTGCCGCCCTGCTCGGGTTTGCGGTACCACTTAAGGAAGTTGTGAATTCCTTCAGGGTTGCCGGTGAAGGGGATGAGGCCGAGGCGGTGGGCGAGGACCTCGTCCTGGATCACGGACGTGTTGTTCTCGATGTAGACGTTCTCGATGGCGAGGGTCGGGATCTCGGCGATGAGGATACGGCGGAAGGCGTTGGCGATGGAGGCGTCGACGCCGATGAGGGAGAAGGAGGCATCGTGCTGGCTGTTGTGGTGAAACTGGATGTGGAGGTTCTGGGCAAACTTGTCGAGATCCCAGCCGTGGTCCTCACCCGCCCACGTCCCTGGGTAGTCGGTCGAGGTTACATCTGTGACAGTCTCCTTGTTGATGCCGACTATCTGGAAATGACGGGTTAGAGACTCGCAGCAGACAGAAGAAAAGAAGGTATTCTTGACTTACTCTCCGCCGGTCCAGCTCGGCTTGACTGGGTGTGATGGGTGCCATTGTGAGGATTTGTATGGCTAAAACTGCGAAAAGTTGCGATTGATAGATGGGAAATTTTTTGGAGGACCCCTCTATCTACACCGAGAGTATGCGGCTTACGTACACACCCTGCTTCTTAACAGCACCCCATTCCAAACTGATTTTGTGGGGAAATAGTGGGATCACTTTCTGCCAGGGGTGGGGCGCATCGGTGGTGAAGACTCACCTCACCCAGCAATAAGCCCAGCCATGCAGTGTAGGTACTCTCTGCTCCAACAGCATGTCAGTTCAGATTGTCCAAGGAGACTCAAAATCTCCAATACTTATAATACTTGCATCCATACCAGTCTCTTCTCAATCCCTAGATTCTCTGTGCTTCTCTTGAGACAAATTAATGGATTGGCCGACAGCGCTGTGTCTGTGGTGGTCTTGACTGCGATGGATTTTTAACATCGCCCCAACCGCATTGGGGGGAAGACCTAGATTCTGGGCATATCTTGGAATAAGGGACCAATGTATTAGTAGGTTGTGTGTTACCCAGGAAACTTCAGCCGGCAGGACGACAGTACAGACTGTCTTGTTCGTGGCAGGCGGTCAATCATGGGCAAAAAGCATCTGTGAGCTCAGCTTATAATATAATGGAACCAGCAGTTTCCTAGGTAAGATACTTCAGCGTTGATGATATTGAGCTCTTTCCTTTCTTATTTGGATCTATGGTGTTTGTATGAAAAAAAAAAATCAGTGTATTTGGTTCCTTCCCTTTATGTTCACTAAGGAGCACACTTGTGAGTTGAGGTGAAGTGAGGTGAAGTGAGGTGAACATAACCTTTGTTTGGCCACATTACATAGCCACCTAACTCTCTCTCTTCCAATTCAGTGACCAAACTGTCCTCATTCATATCGGCAAAGCAACCAGACAATGTACTCAGAACCCTATCACCAGGCCGACCACTGGCTAAGTGGGCCGTCTCTGTCGACTCAGGCACAAGACTCTGTGTTTGAGATGACCGATAGTCTTATGGAAATGGGCTTCGAGGTATTTCAATCCATTGTTTTTTTCTCTCCCTCCTACAACGACCTCGAGGCTGTTCAGACTCGGTTTTCCTAACAGAACAACAGGGCCCCTTTCAACCGGCGGAGGATTACACTCCTCCTCCGACACCAAATCTCCCGTTCGCAACTCTGATGGCAAAACGAATTGAAGCTTCTGTTTCCTTGAACTCCAAGAAAGGTCGAAGAAATCGTCTCTTCGCCCTCTTCGGATCCGGTGCCGAGGAAGCTGGAGACGCCCCTCAACCCCTCGCTTCTCCGCCTCCTGGACTATCTGACCCCGGCATCAGCCCAGCCTCAGCCGCTGACATTGAGAACAAGCTAGAGGCTTTGAGCGTTTTGCTTTGTGCTGAAAATACTCTGAAGATGAACCAAGATTCGGGCACTGGTGGTGCCGCCCGCGACGCCGCGATGGGCGGACAGAAGATGGCCGAGCTCGCCGCCTCGGCTATGCCCAAGGTCAATGAGAACGTTCTTGATCCGCGCGGAAAGGGAAAGATGAAAGCTACAATTGAGGACTCAGAGGATGAAGACATTCCCAGTGACAGCAACTCGGACAAGTCGTCGACGCCTACCCAGTCCAGCAAGAAACTGTCAATCCATCGCCACAAGAGAGCTGGTACCGCTTTCAAGATCATTGACCAACAGTCTGCGGATGCCGTCATCCTTCCTTCCTCTTCTTACATCGCGCCCGATGTGTCCGGTCGCGGCACCCAATCGGTCAAGGAGCCTGAGACCGAGACCGTCATCGCCGAGGCGGCCGACATGCAGAAGAACCTCGTCTCCAAGCCCTCGGACCTGAAGCAGAAGCCGGAGGATGAGATTTCTCTTCTACCTTCCACCTCTTACTACACGCCTGCTTCGTCTCAGGGTGTTCTCAAGGCTCAAGTCGGTGAGGAGAAGAAGCCGAACGACAAGAAGGTCCGTTTCGTTGCAGCGCCGGCCGCCGACGCTGACGAGGATTGCGACTCGGACGATTCCGACACGACCTTGAAGGCTGGCGTGGGTGGTATGAAAGCCGCCTCTGCTTCTTCTTTGTCCCCTGCCATCTGGGGGAAGGGATCGGAGCCGAAGATCTATATGAAGGATGGCAAGCCTACCCTCTTCCAGCCCACCAAGGAGCCTGGATATTACACCTGCCCCCTCTGGTCGCGCCAGTACCCGGAGATTCTCTCCAATGACCCTGGAAACAGCCCTTACGTCGCGGAAGCCGCTTCCAGCTCTGCTACCCAGAGCAACGCCCAGTCGGCTGCCGCCCTTTCGGACAACACCGGCACCGGACGCGACGCGAACACCCAGATCCCTGGCAACAACAGATTCACCAAGACGATCCGAAGCACCGTCAATTCGCAGCCTACTCTCGGCCCGAACACTCTTATCCTTCCACCCACTCCCCCAGGTTTCACCTACCCACCCCGCTTCCGTAACCGCGTCGTTCTCGAGGTCGGCGGCCGCCGGTACACCAGCTCCATCGACGTCCTTTCTCGAAGCCCCTACTTCCAGCACATGTTCGCCATACCCTTCCTCGAGTGGTACCGCGACGGCGTCTTGCACATCGACAACGACCCCGACCTCTTCGCGCACATCCTGCGCTACCTTCGCACGGGAAGTTACCCGCTCTTCTGGAACGCACGCACCGGTTTCGACTACCCCCTGTACGCCATGGTCATGCAGCAGGCGCAGTACTACCTCCTTCCGCAGCTGGAGGCGTGGATCGCGCAGGGCAAGTATGTAGATGTCGTGGAGCAGAAGGTCCTCCACCGCAAGATCGATGTCGCCGCCGATGAGGACTGGTATGTGAAGAGAACTTTGGAGGTCGGAGAGTCGTTCGAGATTTCTGGAGTCTCCTCTCGAATTTCTTCTGGAATGGCCAGCGCCAGCATTGGAGGCGAGGCGAGCCAGGGTGGTCTTGGAAAGCTTGAGGACGATGTTGGATCCGATGGAGATACTTTGGAGGAAGATTCTGTCCAGGTTTTCACGACTTCCAAGAAGTTGAAGGTGAACATGAGCCTGTTGCGCTGCGAGTTTGAGTCGCAGTTTCCTTGAAGAGGCATTCATGACAGACGGATTTCGGCAACTTGGCCGGCGTGAGAGATGTACACAGCCCTGTTCTGGCTAGTTGAGGCATAGGAGACCTCCCCTTCCAGGCAATTAGCTTCTACGATAGTCACAAAAAGGTTTTTGCGAGCCAATTCTGCCTCCTCTGTAGTCAGCCATCGGATGGTGAAGCCGAGGGAAGGTGCGCCATTGCTGGGCGACGCAGGACTTGCTACGTTCTCGACCTGAATTCCCAAGAGGCCTTCGGTATAAAGACCAGAAGTCTCACCAGAAACCAGATGTCCCGAGAGGGGAGTGCTTGACTCGTTTGACTCGTGTGAAGTGGAATCACCGGCTGTTGGACGTGACCGAGTTGGACCGAGTTCTGGTGTCGATGTATCTGCCGCCCAGTCCGTCTTCTCGACGCCTTCCATCGGGTCTTCACTGTGTATGATGCAGGCCGGGCCCTCATTCTCTTCAGCGGGACTTGCTTCACGAATGATGTCTCCAGTCACAGAGAATGAGACAGATGAATCTGATGTAACGGAGGCTGCGGTCACACCTTCCAATGTTGGTGGCAAATCATCCTGGTGATCCAAGATGGGTACAGTGGGAGCAGTGCTCGCAAGCGTCGTATTCGACAAGTGCATCGTCCAAAGACTACTCTCGGTTGGTGGTGGATAACTAGTTTTCTCCTTTCGCTGGAAGAGAATCTCCAAACTCTCTCGAAGACGAGTCTCCAACACCCGGTTGAACTTCTTCGTTTGGTCGAGATGGGTCGATGGGAGTCTCCAGCCAGGATACAACCTCCCGTGACACCCGGGAGTATGAAAGGCTTTGTGCATTGTGATGAAGGTGTTGCACAGATAACAAGCGTCTTTGCTGGAGCAAACGACCCTGGCTGGCTTGTGGGAGGGCGTCGCCAGATAGTGATACAAGAGTTGTATTTCGGCGTGGACCTTTCCATTTTTCAGGGTTTCGTGGCATCGCTCGACGAAATCCTTGTTGGCGGTGGCGATTGATTTGGCGGAGGACGTGCTGGCCAGGTGGCGGCACACTTGATCCAGTTTTCTATGGTCTTTGCGAACGGATCTACTGACCAGAGCAGATTCTATGTTGGGAGATATTGATAACGACGAGACGCGCTGGAAAGCCTCAGGTCCCAGCCTGACTGGCACAACTTGGGAATTGCGGACCATGGGGAACTTCTTGGCAGCCCTGTAGAACTGTCTTGCCACTTCCTTGTATCGTGCAACTCTTTGGATGATGTTCAACACGCTTATGCGAGATGTTTTGTCGCACAAAGTGTGAGAGATCACACTTTCCAAGTCCGTAGTTTGTGACAGGCGGCATATGCTTTCCACGATAGCCTGAAGAGTCCTGGCATCGGGGTGACCTTCCAGCGGAGTGAGAAGATTCAGTGTCTCCTTCGCTCTGGTAGTGAAAGCTGCTTTACTTCTGTCAAGATCGGCCGGAACGCTGGGAGCTTTCAGGTCGTCGATGGCGCGTTTCAGCATGTCCTTGAAAAGACTCTTCTTCTTCCTTCCGTTCATCCTTTGCTTTATTCGCAGTCTCTGTTGTATTCGATCCGAGCACATCTCGACTACAGCTCGCAAGACCTCACCCTCGGTAGTAGTTTGAGACCCTGCGCCTGGAACAGCTATCCGTCAATGATCTCCAGTTACAGATGTTGCCTGTGACTGACTAGCTTACCATTGCTGACCCGCCCGAGTATGGCAAGAATTGACTCGAAACCCGACTTGATTTCCTCCAAAGTTTGCGATGAACTGCCTGCGCTACCTGCGTTGACGGCAACCAAGATTTTGAGAACTTGCTCACGGGAATCTTCCTCCAAGCAGACCGCCGGAATCCGATTAGGATCGCTGCGGACGCTGGCGATGAATGCGAATGACGCGCAGAGCGCACACTCTTTCTCGAATGGGAGTGAGTAGCTGGCATCTCGTGTCGTTAATGCTGACTTCGCGTTGCGGGATGGGAGCTCAGGGGTCGAATGTAGGAATTCCAACAGGGCGATGTTCTCGGCACAAGTGACGATATCTCGGGCCATAAAGGTAGGTTCTGACGGTGGGTTGAAGACGGCTGGTTTCGTACCGTCACTTGAAGCAGCGGCCTTGCTCTTCCCCTTCTTGTTTTTCGCCATGTTTGAGCGGCAGATGGCAATACATGAATAACTCGAAGATGGAGAGATTCCTCTGACAAGATACCAGAATCAAAAACCTTGATGTAGATTGAGCCACAGACCAAATGAAACAATAAAAACACCAGAAACCTGGTCTAGCCGCTCCATCTAAACGTACTCATATAGGTCAAGACTAGCAGTCAACTCGTCACGAAACCCCCTCTCTGCAATAGGCCGGCAGAGGCACCAACAACATGCAGAAGCCAGTCGCTGCATACTGCGGGCAACTATTCTGGTGTAACCAGCCTTACCTGCAGATAGTGATAAAATAACAAATAGGGGCTCATCGCGACCCTCCTTCTTCAGTCATTAGAAACGCCGCTGCAGGAGGCCGACGACGCAAGACACGTGCCAAGTCGGTGTTAAGAAAGGGACAGACACGAGGCAATATCGCGCCCGTCGTGGGCCATGAGGAATGTTGAATCTGGAATTGCGCGGCCAGCGTTTTCGCACAACATGATTCCAAAAAAGGAAACAAGATCTTCGAAGACCTCCGTATCCGCATCCGCATCCGCATCCGGGTTCACTCCGAGACTCGGCCGGGTGGTTCAGCGTCGGTGGAGTGACTTCGCCGCCGACGCCCACCACAGCCCGACGTCCGGCTTTTGAGAGATAGGCGGAAACTTGACCTGCTACGTAAGCAAACTTGCATCCGATATGTTGGATGGGCCTGAAAGTATGCACAGCTTACTTCGTCATGCTATGCCGAGGAACATGACGCACCGGCCCGTGAGGTTGACTTAGACTTTGGTGTCCAAGGCGCCAGGCCTTCCAACAGCTAGCAACCTGGAGCAACGAAGCACTGTTCTCGAAGGGCACCTCGCTCATAAGTTTCTATCCTTCAATGCCATTTTTACTGGATCAGGCATGTGGGGAAAACGTTCGAGCGTCCCGTCCACTCCAGGCGTATTCGGGTCCTCGGAAACAGGAGTCGTCTGATACGTCAAATGTATCACATGCAAGTTGAACTCTCAGCCACAGAGATAACCTCGAAAAGATATAAGGACAATGCAATAGTCGTCAACCTTCTCGATTGGGTTTCTTAGTCAAACAAACAAACATAAAGACCGCGCTTTTAAAGTCTTCTGCCCTTGGCCCTGAATCTACCTTGAGAGTCGTCAACCATCTTTCAATTGTTCATTTCATTACCGGAAACGGAAACCGACGTACATAGTCTCATACTGGGTCCCTTTTAGATCCCGGCGAATCCGCATCTATCTCACCTACAATGCTCAACACCTCTGTAACCCTGACCCATGTCACCCCGGTCCCCGCGGGCATGTCTCGCGAGGACGCCCTGGCCCTCATCCACGACGCGGAGCACCACATCAAGTGCGATCCCAACATGAAGGACTACACCAAGCGCACTCCCGAGATCCCGCCGACGGTCCCCAAGGACATCGAGCCCGTCGCCGCCACCGAGTGCTACACGGTAACCGACAGCGTCCCGACGCTGCTCCCCAAGGGCATCTGGGACAGAGACGCCGTCAGCGACTACGACTTCACCTTCACCAAGGACGGCAGCTTTGTCCGCACCAGCTGCCCCCTGAGCGTCATGCTAGAAACCCGCTGGAGCATCCGCGATTCCAAGGACGGCGGGCTTGAGCTGGTCGAGGTCGTCGAGATCAAGTGCTCCAAGTTCCTGTCCAGTGTTGTCAAGGGCCAGTGCGAAGCCAACTGGAAAGATTTCCACAAAAAGATCCTGACTGGCAAGGCGTGATGACGTTTCAAGACGTTGCGAAGAGCTGTGAATGCACTGAACAAGATGTCTGTAGACAGCATATATGGCTCGGTAGATCTATATTCAGCTTGGTTCGTTACAGCACCCACTTTTGAACGTCGCGTTGCGAACCTCACATGAGGCTACTGCGCCCGCCGATTTCCATGCTTCCCTGTCCGTCCTTCATCTCGCCGCTTCGGCCAACGACAAACTCCCTGTAAATTCTGCCCAGTCTCGCCCGCTCCTGGGTGCTGATACTGGACCTAGTGCTTTCCAGCGCCTTCATCAGATGGTCTAACCGAACCACGACCTCCTTGTCACTAGCAGGTTTGGCATCGCCATCGGGACGCTGGGCGTGCTTGACCCTCTTCCGAGCGAGCTTGATACCCTCCAGCTTAGCTAGTATCGCAGCGTTTTCGACCAACTCTGCCGACCGGCTGATTGCCTTGGTCGCTGGCGCAGCATCTTGCCCGTATCTGAACTGCACAAAGCTAGGAAGTGAGCCTTGAGATGAGGACGTTCCATTGACCTTGCCGTTGGTGGCCGCAACGTGGCCGACATCGCCTAATACGTCATGAATTGCCTCAAGCTGAGAGTTGGACACAAGTGCCTGCAGATCAGCACCAGAGAACCCTTCCGTCCGTCGGGCTATCTCTGTCCAGGCCTCATCAGACGCGGTAAGCTCCTCGCTCAATTTGACCTTGCTGGATAGCGATTTGAGAATATCAACACGATCCTCCAGTGTCGGCATGTCGCAAAGCAAAGACTTGTCCAGACGGCCGGGCCGGAGAAGCGCAGGATCAATCAGGTCGGGCCTGGAGGTTGCCGCGAGGACGTACACACCCGAAAGGCCCTCGGCACCGTCCATCTGGGTGAGAAGCTGGTTCACAACTCGATCCGTTACACCCGTCGAGTCGTGTCCGCGCTTAGGTGCAATGGAGTCGAACTCGTCGAAGAAGAGCACGCACGGCTTAGCAGCTGATGCGCGCTCAAAGAGGTCTCGAACGCTCTTTTCCGACGCACCAATGTACTTGTTGAGAATCTCGGGTCCCTTGACGCTGATGAAGTTGAGGCCGCATTCGCCCGCAACAGCGCTTGCGAGCAAGGTCTTACCACAACCCGGGTACCCGTATAACAGCAAACCAGACCGCAGCCTGAGGGGGCATTGCTCGAATATCGGTGCATATTTTGTCGGGTATTGCAGGGTTTCTAGAAGAACCTGTCGGGTTTCTGTCAAGCCACCGATGGAGCTGAAAGTAGTGGTCGAACTTTGCAGTGAAACGTTCCGGAGAGATGCTGGAGTGAATCCCTTGAGGGCGTTGTCAAAGTCGACTCGGCCAAGACTGACGGCACCCCCGCCTTGTTCTTCGCTGACAGATCTAATGATGGCCTCATTGCGAGCTCTTGCAACCAGAAGGCTGATGTCGCCCGGCATGTATCCGTCAATCAGTCCCGCAATGTCGAGAAAGTCCACGTCAGGCTCTAAAACAAAGCCTGCTGTCGTGCCATTCCGGATCTCTCGGCTGCCTTGGCTGCCCGCGTCCATCCACGCACTGTCTTCTCCCGCTGCGCTGCCATCGGCGGTAGGCGGACGGCTACCATTGTTGGACGGCTGCGGTCGATCCTCAGCGCTGACGGCGTCCTTTCTCACTATTGACTCCATGACCTTGCGTCTAGCTTCCTTATTCGGGGCTTTCAGGTCGATGATCTCGCGAATAACGTGGCCGCCGATGATAACATTATTCAAGGAGTCTTTGCCCTCTGATGTCGCCAACAAAACTACGCCAGTCTCGGTGTTGCAGTATTGACGAACGATGGTGCTAATGATCTCGCTGATTTGGCGACTCCGGCCGTTGTCGTTGCCAACCTGCAATTCTGTTTCCACGGGACACAGCTTGTCTAGGTCGTCTAGGATCACCAACGCTTTGCCTCCTAATCTGGCACCCCAGCTGGCGGCCATGAATACTTGGTTGAGCGTGTCCTTGATCGTCGCAATCCTCGTCTCATCGTTTACGAGTTTTCGGCAAGGGAAGTATGTGGTGTGAAATAGAAGATCTCTACCGAGTTCATGTGCCAAAGACTTGGCCACAGCACTTTTTCCCGAGCCCAATGCGCCGGTAAGAAGGGTCGAAGAAAGGTGGGAGAGATGAGTGCGGAGATCTTGAAGTAGTTTGTCGATGCCCACCAGTTGTCCTTCAAAACATGGCTGCAATTCGGCAACATTGTCGTCGTTCATCCACGGAGGACGAGGAACGGGATCGCGGAATTCGACGGCAATTTTGTCGCTCAACCCGAGAACCCACTTGGTTGAAGATCTTGTCGGGTCGCTGTTCATGGCAGTAGGATCAAACTTGATTATACCGCCCTCCCAGCCGGCTGGAGCTTCCAACCCTTCATAGAGACCAATTACAGACCCGTCTGTCAGGGGGCCACTGAGCAGTGATGCGGCATCTTTGCGGGTGCCATACATGTGCTTGAACTGTTTTGATGCTTCCTCTTTCCCAGCTTTGGACTCTCCGCCAAATTTCAAGCCATCTGTCGATTTCTTAGACGCTGCAAAAGGATGGACAAGCAACCTCTGAACAGCGTCGAGCGGCCATTGCTGGGGAGCAGGCTCTATCTTGACGATGCCACCGACGGCGCCAGTAAACCCCAGAGTCGAGGCCAGCGCCGAGGACAGCGCTATAGTCTTGCTGTCAGGAGGGTCATCCCAGGCGCGCAAATGGGCAACGACTTTGCTTGTAACTTTGGAAGTGCTTGAGGCTTCGGCGTCCTGCTGTGGCTTCTGAGGATTGGTACTTGCTTGCTGAGTAGGTCGCAAGATGTTGACCGACACAAAGTTGACGCCTCGGAAGTCCTTGGTGTAGAGGAGGTCACGATCTACCCAGACGCTGAAGTCTTGCGCAACGTCCTCGTCGAACCAATCCCTGCACATCGTTTGGTCGACACCTCTGAGACATAACGCTGGCTTGCGCTCTTCCCGTGCGCTCCGTCGCCGAACAGTGCTCGCGCCACTTCTCTTTGATTTTGAAGTGCTTGCCACGCTGCGATTTTCCCCTAGCGAATGCGATGCCTTGGCACGAGTTTTGGGCGCAACAATGACCTCGGCATTGGGGGCAATTTTGGCGAAGGGAAAATCGGCGCCTGGTGCGGGATCGAGGGACACGACTTTGATGTTTGCAGTCGAAGTTGGCGATAGATGCAATGTCAGGGCGTGCGGCGTGACGAGCGTCCCGGAGCTGGAAAGAAAGGCGGGGTTCGGTAGTGCTCGGACTTGTTGCAAGAGGTTGAGCTCTAGGAAGGTCGCGTGTAGTTCAATCATCTCCCAATCCTCGGGGGTTATTGGTTCGATATTTATCGTATGCGCAACCGGGGGATCGACGTATATGGACGCTGTCACTTTCTGCCCGTCCGAGAGACCGAGCGTGTTGGCGAGAGTCGCATCCAGCTCTACCTGGGGCAGCTCCTGATCGCGCAAAGAGCTTCCCGTTCTTCCTCCGTTGATGCCATCTCGCCCGACGATGGGTGCAACCTTGCGCTTGCTCGGCATCCCGGTCCACCCGACATAGACGGACCGTTGTTGTGGTGCGCCGGACGCGGACGCGCTCGCGGGGGAAGGTCGGAATGTAAGCTCGACAACGACATTTTGCGCGGGCTGATACGTTTAACGTGAGATAATGCCCCTTAATCCTGGAGGAATCATGACTCACAGTGTTGACGTTGACGAGGAGCGACACCAACGATGCGGGGAGGTTGACCAAGCAGTTCTTGAGGTGGGCGAGAGAGATCTCCGCCTGGGTCGACTGCGCATTCCGCCTAGGAGCCATTGCAGCAATTGAGTGAAAAGCAGCCCATACGAATAAGCAAGCAAGACACAAAAAGAATGGAACGCTCTACGTGAGGAGCAAGAATGGTCGTGGGGGCGTACTTTGCTACGATGCGATGCGGGTGATCGGAGCTGTAGCTGTTGGAGCTGGAGATGAACCGAAAGGGCCCTGGCATGTGCCGACGCCGAGGCAATCCCGGCATGAACCAAAACCTCCACACTCATTGGGTCCGAACACGGGGTAAGGACACTGGAGTCTACACTGGTGCAGGTACCTACCTAGGTACCTGGAAATCCAGGGGCGTTAGCGGCGGTGCTCCCTGGTCCATGACAGCGGCGCCGACCGTCACCTCGGGCGGGCTGCACCCGGTGCAGCTGCCGCCACGTGTGGCTAGTGAAAAATCAATTAAACAGGACACGCTCTTGACGCGAAACGACGCGTTTCTGGAGGTGTCGCCCGGCCAATTTCTTAACCCCTGGAGCATTGGATTTCACCTCCCAGCCCCCCACCCGGCGCCAAAATCATCTTCGATCCGATAGTAGAAACGCACCCGACACAACTCCCCGCCGCTGTCGCTAAGACGAATACTCTGTCCACCACTGCATTGCTGCCATTCAGATTGGGTCGCCGTTCATTTCCGATAGACATTTACACCCGAGAGCTCGTCCTCCTCGTTAAGATGGCGCTTCGTCAGTTCAAGGCGCCGGTCGCGTATGAAGCGCAGCAATGTGAGCCGAGACCGCCTTTGTTCTCGTTAGCCGCTGTCGCATCAAGGTGCTAACTCGCTCCAAGCTGCCCTGGAATCCTTCCTTGAGGAGTTCAAGGCGTCGCCCGAGCAAACAATCACACATGCCCTCGGCAACATTACGATAAACGAAGATGACTTCGACGACGACGACGAGGAGATGGAGGATGAGGAGACTCGCCGCAATGGCCGCCAGTCCAAGAGGGCGCCCGAACACAAGTACAAGTTCATGCTGCAAAACTTGGCTGACCGCAAGATCGACGAGGTTACCATCGACTTGGATGACCTGGCGAATGTACGCAAAACTCACGTCTTGGATTGACCTGCGACAGTGGACTGACGTTGGCTTCAGTACGAATCACAAGTTGGCGGCGAGCTCCACCTGGTCGACTCCATCGAAATCAACACAAAGCATTACGTCGAATTGTTCTCTAGGGCTGTTGATAAGCTTATGCCTAAGCCTAGCGAAGACGTCAAGTAGGCCTGACTGCAGCCCCGAGACAACTGCTCCCCAACTAACTCATAACAGCTTCAAGGACGACGTCCTGGACGTTCTGATGGAGCGAAGGCAAAGGAGGAACGAGGCCCTGCAGCGGGCAGCAACAGAGCCGGTGGATGGCCAGCTCCCTGACCCGACCGTTGCCGACGACAAGTTTCCTGCGGAGCTCACCCGCCGGTACACTCTGGTCTTCAAGCCTCGATCCGCTACCTCCACCCGCCCAGCCAAGGCTTTCGCTGTGCGCGATGTCAAGGGTGAGCACCTCGGCCACCTGATTACCGTGCGCGCCATTGCCACTCGAGTCTCGGACGTCAAGCCCATCGTCCAAGTAAGCGCATACACTTGCGACCGCTGCGGCTGCGAAATCTTCCAGCCCGTCGACGACAAGGCTTACGGCCCCTTGGCCGTGTGCCCCTCCAGCGACTGCGACAAGAACCAGGCCAAGGGTCAACTCCACCCCTCCTCAAGAGCCTCCAAGTTCTTGCCTTTCCAAGAAGTCAAGGTTCAGGAACTTGCCGAGCAGGTACCCATCGGTCAGATCCCCAGAAGCCTGACCGTTCTCTGTTACGGTACTTCGGTGCGCAAGGTGCAACCTGGTGACGTTGTCGACATTTCGGGGATCTTCCTCCCCACGCCTTATACCGGATTTAGGGCTATGCGAGCTGGTCTCCTGACGGACACCTACCTCCATGCCCACCACATCGTTCAGCACAAGAAGGCGTACTCTGAGATGATCGTCGACCCCAAGCTGGCTCGCCGCATCGAGCAATACAGGCAGTCTGGTCAAGTCTACGAGCTTCTCGCCAAGTCCATTGCCCCTGAAATTTACGGCCATCTCGATGTGAAGAAGGCACTTCTTCTGCTTCTCATTGGTGGTGGTTCCAAAGAGGTTCAGGACGGCATGAAGATTCGTGGTGACATCAACATCTGTTTGATGGGTGATCCTGGTGTGGCAAAGTCCCAGTTGCTTAAGTACATCTCCAAGGTCGCCCCTCGTGGTGTCTACACTTCCGGTCGTGGTTCCAGCGGTGTTGGTCTGACTGCCGCCGTCATGCGCGACCCCGTCACAGACGAAATGGTGCTGGAGGGTGGTGCCCTCGTCCTTGCCGACAACGGTATCTGCTGTATCGATGAATTCGACAAGATGGACGACAACGACCGTACGGCTATTCACGAGGTCATGGAGCAGCAGACGATCTCCATCTCCAAGGCCGGCATCTCGACCACTCTTAACGCCCGCACTTCCATCCTTGCCGCTGCTAACCCGCTATACGGCCGCTACAACCCGCGCATCGCCCCCGTGGAGAACATCAACCTCCCTGCCGCCCTCCTCTCCCGTTTCGATATTCTCTTCCTCCTTCTCGACCAACCGAACCGCGAGTCCGACGCCCAGCTCGCCAAGCACGTCACGTATGTCCACATGCACCAGCGCCACCCGGACATCGGCACCGACTCCGTTGTCTTCACCCCCCACGAAGTGCGCTCCTATGTCGCCCAGGCTCGCACCTACAGGCCCGTCCTTACCGAGTCGTCTGCCGAGTACATCAACAAGACGTACATCCGCATGCGTGAGCAGCAACGCCGTGCCGAGAAGAAGGGCCAGCAGTTCACTCACACCACCCCGCGTACCCTCCTTGGTATCGTCCGTCTTGCCCAGGCTCTCGCCCGCCTGCGCTTCAGCAACGAGGTCTCGCACGACGATGTCGACGAGGCCATCCGCCTCATCGAGGCCTCGAAGGAGAGCATCGCCGCCGAGCAGAGCACCGGACGCTCAAGACTCAACACCAGCGGTAGGATCTTCCACCTTGTCAAGACTCTCGCCGAGAACGGAGCTTGCCGACCCGACGATGCGGACGACGACGACAACGACCTGGGCATCGAGCTCAGCCTGCGCAAGGTCAAGGAGCGCGTCATTGCCAAGGGCTTCACCGAGGACCAGTGGCTCACCGCGCTGGAAGAGTATAACGAGCTCGATGTGAGTTCCCTCTTCAACACTCCAGGATTCGCAGGATTAGTGACTGACCGCTTCCTAAACAGGTTTGGCAAACTGCCGGCAACGGCACAAGATTGGTCTTTGTCACATCCAACGAGGGCAGGGACGAATAGATGTCCGCGTATGGAGGTTCTCGTCTGGGCTTTGCGTAGTGTCTCTGAAAAGAAAACTGTTGATTCGTTACGTGTTTGGCTTAATCGACCCCGAAAAGCCTTGGGATTGGCGTTGTTGGGCTTTTTCTTTTTCATCTCTTTCAATGGACGAAGTGACAGAAGATGGGCGGAATGGCGGCGGAGAAGTAGACCGCCAGGCCGATCGAATGAAGAACCAATTAATGAATCTCAATCGTCTGCTCACAACCGTTCTGTCGTCTAAACAGCTCGCGAATGTGTCATCACAGTTCAAATAGATTTTAACAAGAATTCCCACAAGTTTAGATGATGGTACTATAGTACAAAAAGTTGGCTGATTTTCACATCCCCTTTTACTCTTCGACACCTCGGTTCACTGGTACAGTTGTATACACATTGCTGCTATCTACCCCTCCTCCACAACCACGCACCCCGCGCTGCGGCAAGATCTTTAGTACTGCAGCATGCGAGTGTTAAGCAAGGTCGCCCGCTCCAGCTCGCCGAGGATGCCGCCGCCGGCCACAGCCCACTTCTCCGAGACGTTGGTGGCATCGACGCGCGCACGCAGCAGGCCGCTGGCGGCCCAGTAATTCATGACGGCGCGGGCCTCGTCGCGGTTGATGCCGCTGATGTTGAAGACCTCGACGCTGCGGACCGCCTCGTACACGCGGTCGTCGTAGTCCTTCCTGTAGGGGTCCGGGGTGGGCACGAACTGCCCGAATTCCTCGGCGGCGGACTGGGCGAGGGCGAGCTCCATGGACGCGGACCGCGGGGCGTTGCTCCGGGAGGTGGCGGCGATGATGGCGCCGCCGTTGGCGAGCGGGGTCTTGCCGCTGAGGGCGTCGACGAGGAGGCGCACCAGGGTGAGGTCGTGGGAGTGTACCAGCTTGAAGGCCGGGTCGCGGTAGGCCGAGATCTTCATGATGTGCGAGAGGCCGTCGAGGGTGACCAGGACGGGCGGGCCGCCCTGCGCGGTGGTGAGCTCGGACCAGAGGGCCTCGAAGGCGGGCCACGCGAACTCGGGCTCCTTGGCTGAGTTGGCGATGTCGAAGAGGGTGCCGTCCTTGGGCACGTGCAGCAGTTCGGGATACTCCTTGGAGACCTTGTACTGCTTCAGGACGGGGCCGTTGGCCTTGATGATGCGCTGGAGGAGCTCGAGGCAGTAGGTGGGCTGGGTGAACTGAAGGGGCTTGGTATTAGGGACGGGGGCGTAGTCCGTGTTGGCGTTGGTGAGATCTTGGGCTGCGGGTTTCGTGTTAGTAGTCTTCTTGATACCGACTCAGTCGATGCTTGGAGCCTACCCTCGGGGATGTTGATCACAACCCACTTGTTCATCAGGCCGTGAGCCATGGCCTGCAGGTTCAACATGCTCTTGCCCGCGATCTTGTCGCCCGTCAGAACCAGCCTCAACGTCTGCCTTTGCTCGACAACAGTATTGAGCCCCTTCATCAGCTCCACCGTCTCCTCCCTCACCAGCATGTGCGGCCTCCTGAACAGACCCCAGCACTGCGTCGTCTTGAACGCCTCGAGCGCACGGAGCTGGTCGACCAGGTCGTCCGACATGCCGACCATGGTTCCCTTGGCCTCATCCAAGGCCATCGTCTCCTTGTCGGCGACCTTAAGCCCGTCGACGGCGAGGGCATTGTTGTTGCTAAGAGTGATGCGCTTGCGGAAGGCCTTACGCTCTCCGGGGGCCGGCTTCTTGACCTTGACGGTGTCCCGCTTCTTGCGCGCGTTCTGGTTGATCTTGCCGCGACGAATGTGCTTTCCGATGTAGGTCACCTTACGGAGGGCGGCGGAGTCGGCGGAGGAGGTCGAGAACGGCGCAGCACCAACGGCGGTCGGGAGCGAGGGAGCGGCGGTGTACGAGGTGATGAGAGGAACGACGCGTTGCGAGAGGACCCGGGGGGCTGTTGCGGCCATCGTCGTGGGCCGGGTGAGGCACCGCGCGCAGTTGGCGGAGGCCATTGTGTGGTGGTGTGCGGGCGGCGTCGTCCTGCGCTGACGTTTGAGCTAATGCGGTTTCTGGACACCCTTGTTATGAGGCCATTCGGGTGTGTTGATCGGTCCGAGGCAGCTCGTCGAGTGCGCCCTTGGATGAGGTCGTCGTGCGATGTCTGTCCCCGACAGCTGCCCCAAAAAGTTCGATGGTAAAATCTCGGGACGTTAAAGCCACACCCCCCAGCCTCTGCCGATTGTCGAGGGAGCCAATTAGAGCTTTGATTGGCTGCGCCAGTCATCGGCGTTGGGGTCGCCGTTGATCCGATCCTTATCGCTCGCCGCCCGCCAAAACTTCTGGTCGGCAGAAAAAAAAGTTTAGGATACCCTCCCAGGCACCCTGCGGCTCACTGCGCTTTCTGTACAGCCGCCGCAACCTCTGGATTGTCAACCATCCGAAACAGTCCCTTATTCACACAAAATCGCACCCATAAATCTCGCAACGCACCGAAAGTCACAATGGCGCTTCCCGTTTCGCGCCCCAAGCTGCCCGTCGCAGTCAACAAGCCTACGCCCTACAACTTCGACCTTGGTCTCCTGCTGGCCAACGACCCCAACCCCCTCGAGCTCGACAAGTCCGCGATCGAGGAGTCGCTCGCCGCCACCGCCCGCGACGGTGCCCAGGCCCTGATCAACCAGCTCCTCACCACCTGCCCGCTGCAGAGCACCAGCGACGGCGTCCTCTTGTCGCTCCCCCCGCCATCAACGCCGCTGCCGCGCGAGAAGCCTGTGCCGAAGGCTAAGGAACCCACTAAGTGGGAGCGCTTCGCCGCCAAGCGCGGCATCAAGCCAAAGACCCGCGAGCAGCGCAAGAACGTGGTCTTCGACGAGGATTCCCAGGAGTGGCGCCGCAAGTGGGGTTACAAGGGCATGAACAAGAAGGGCGAAGACGACTGGTGTGTCGAGGTGGACGCCGAGAAGGAGATGAACCGCGCCGAGGGAACCACCATTCGCGGCGACAAGCGCAGGGAACGCAAGGAGAGGATCAAGCGCAACGAACGGAAAGAGAGGAAGAATCAGCGCGAGGCGGTTGGCAAGCGGTAAAAATGGGTGGACGGGGATCAAAATTCTGTAATGCTTTCTCGGTTGGCATGGTACGGCGTTTTCACGGTTGTGGCATTCATATCCAGTCTATGCTCGGGCGTCGGATTCTCAAAAGGAATGTGACAGATTAGCGCGCCAATGGTAATGGCTCTCTCTCTCTGATGGTAAAATCCAAGTCAAACGGGCAGTGTTTCTCCTCATTTGCATGTGTCCTACTCTCACTGGGCGCAGCTACTACTCACCACCTGGCAGCGTTCGTCTTTGGTGTCCTACATCCAAATTCACCCATGTACTGTACACAAATCCCAGCAACAAAACAACCCTCTTTATATTTGTTCGTGGGCTGTTACCGGAATCCCCTGATCAGCAGTTGTGAATGCGACTCGCTCAACCAGCCCTGCTATGCTACCAAAGACCAAACATCGCTAGATTCGTGGCACCCCGCAGTCGCAAGAAAGAAGAAAATTAGGTACCCAAATCCCGAGCTGCGAAAGACGGATGGCCCGGGCCGCAAGGACCCTGCCTGTCGATGCAAAAGTCGCTCAACAGAGTTTCCTAAAGAAGGGGAAGGGGAGCAGAGAAGAGAGAGAGGAGCAAAAATTGACGGCTTTTGTAATACGATCCGATGCCATGGGGTATACCAAACAGCATGATGCTTTGTCGCAAATGAAGCAGGATCCGGCTTGCGCCTCAAGGGCCATCCGTTCATGTGAGCTTTAATGGCAGTCTGGGGCGCATTCATATGGCCCCGGATCGAAGCCGGAAGCGCTCGAAGGGAGAAACGAAGGTCGTCAACAGCATGACGTCGTCAAGATTGTGGTGGTGGTGGCGATGATGCAATTGCCCATATAGACACGAGTTCCGCCTGGGGTATTCGATAGTTGGGGAAAACAACAAGAGCGCAGTTCGCGGTTCAGAAACCGAGCGGTGAAAGAGGTTTGATGGGTGACAAGGGCCGCATGTCGCTCGAGCCTCTCGGCACTTCGCGGCCACTGTCAATCGTCAAGGTCGTCGACGACATTGTCGAGTTGGATGCAACACTGCCGTTGGACTCAGACAGTTGGAGGGGCTTTTTTTTTAGCCGTCGGTCCTTGGCTTGCTCCGTACCAGCGCTCGATTGCTTACCGCTATCGGAGGAGGATCCCGCTCTATCCTCCACCGTGATGGTCGGCTCCTCCTGCACCGTTTCTTGCGAAGTCTCCTTGGATGGCTTGCGCGGTTCGGACAAGCCTTTGGGAGGCGGCTGGTCGAACAGCTGGTACTCCTGTTCAATGTACTTGGCTTCGTTCTTGCAGCCCTTCCAGCAGTCGCGCCAATCGCATACGAGGAATCTGAAGCAGAAAGCATCAATCTTCATGCAGGGTTGGAAGCAGATGCAAAGGTTCCGAAAGTCCATCTTGTTCTTGTCGGAGTGTGCCAGCAAGAGGCTCAGGTGGCACGTGATGGCAAAGAGCAGGTAATAGTTGAAAGGCGACAGATTGGAGAGCTCTTCGATGAGCAGCGGAGGGACCGTCTCGTAGCCGGCGCACTCTCTTGCGACGCGTTCTTGCGCCTCCTTGGGGAAAAGCTCATCCGGCAACTCCCGCAGCCAGGCCTTCAGCATGGAGCCGATGATGTTGATGTCGTACAGGTCCGGCTGCTCGAACAAATTGACATCATACTCTGCCGCCCCTTGTTAGCACATGCGACGATCCGAAAGCTCTAATAATCATTCTTACCTTCGTCGAATCTCCTCTGCCACTTTTTAATCTGCGGTCCACTGCCCGGCACGCGATACAGCCCCTCAACATCACAGCCCTTGTAATTCAGGTAGTCGATTGCGCGCCAAGGGAAAGCCGGCATCCAAAATTCGGTCTTATCTCTGGAATCCTCCAGACGCTTTGAAATGCGTGTGCGACGTGTTTGCTCTACCAGCGGCAGATTGATCGTCTTGAGCACGTAGTGTTCGTCGTCAATAACGGGTTCCTTCTCCGTCGTGCTGCCGCTGCGGCCACTCTTTCCAAATAATCGATTGCTAATCATGTCTCTGCCGCTCTTGAGACCACCGAAAAAGCCGCCGTTTTGCGACGACGAATTTTGGCGCGGATGGTGCTCCTTCTCCTTCTGCGCCTCCCTGTTACCCCTCTCCTTCTGGCCATCCTTGGAACCCATTTCTCGCGGCGCGGCGCGGTCTTCGGAGCGGTTTCGCACGGTGGAATTGACCATCTCCTTCAGGGACCTGTCCGGCGCCGGGGCGGAAGCCTTGCGTGGGTTGTTGGGGTCGGAGGGGATGTGCGGCGGTTCGGGTTCGCTGATCGTGATGGGTACGGGGCTAGTCTGTTTGTCTCTGGCGCTGGAGCCGTCCTTGTCGCGGTCCTTGTCGCGGAGCGACTTGCTGCGGCTCAGGAGACCGAAAGGCTTCGACTTGCCCTTTTTCGAAGAGGATTGGGCGGGAGGATCGTGGTCGGCAGCGGAGGCTAATGACACGTCGGACTTGGACGGCAGGGTGGGTGCGGGCTTTTGGACGGCGTGCTTAGCATAGGATGAATCGGCTGGTGAAATGGTAGACGGGTCAGCGGCTGAAGAAATGGTCTCACGATAGGCGAAACGGGGGATGGATCAGGTGGTGGGCCCCGGCTGCACAGGCAGTGGGACACTGCGGTCTCAAGAGGGAAAGTTATCCTCGTACCTGAAGACTGGGTGGGTTGGGTGCTCATGGGAGCACTGTCGGGGCCCCTCGACATAGTTTCGCCCCTCGAGTCAGGGTTCTGGGTTGGGTTTTGGTGCTGGCCCTTTTGCTGGTGGTGGGAGGACGAGGGGGAGGATGCGAGAGAATGGGACGATTTGGAGGCCTTTGTGAAGTTGAAAAAGAAGCCGGCCTTGGAGGACTTGCCGCCGCTGCTGGAGCCGGGGGAAGGGTGGTCGAGGCGGTGCAGTGAATGGGGGCTGATGGGGTGGTGTTGGTGATGCTGGCGAGGGGGCGTGTCTTCGGAGGCGCGGTGCAAGGCGGACGAGATGGGTGGATACTGCTGGAAGTCCTCGTCGTCGTCAAAGTTTCGATGTTCGTCAGCCAGCTGGAGAGACTGTTTGCGACTGGTGCTGGGTCTTTTCGGAGTGAACCTAAAGGGAGAGCGCGGAGATCGGGGAGAGGATTGCGATTTGGAGCCAGCGCTTGGAGGAACAGCAGAGGCGAGGGTTTCAGCAGAGCGTGGCACGTCTTCAGGCTGCTTGTCGGCGGCATGAGATTCAGACAGCGTCAGCGGCTGCGGGACATGCTTGCGACCCATGGCGGGAAATCCTGTGCCTCTCTGGAGCAGTTGAGTAAAATAAGAGTTTTGGAGGGCCGGGTCCAGGCAAGGCAATGCGGGTAGGCTGCAATAGTCCGTCAGACCGTAAGTAATAAGGCGGATAAGGTAGGCTGGCTGTATCGAGGCTGTATGTAGGCTGTATGTAGGTGGATAGATGCGGGCAAGGAGAGTAGGTGATGAATGAGCGGCGGCTGCGGCTGCACCACTCTACCTGGAGGGAACCAGGAGCAGAAGGTCCAAGGAGGTAATCGTACGGTATGAATCTGACAGGTGTGGTGAGACTAAGTAAGGCAAGGTCAGAAAGTACCCTGTGCCTCTCTGCAAGCCGGTAGGTAGGTGTGGAAGGTATCCGCAAGGTGTGAATAAGGCCTCCAAGAGTACCTAGGTAGGCAGGTAGGCAGGCAGGTAGGCAGGCAGGTAGGCAGGCAGGCCGTGCTCTGGCTAGGTAGCAGTAGTCGGTACAGAGGCGGTAACAGAAAGGAGAAACAATGAAAATGACAGTCAGTGGCAGTGGTGACAAGAACAACAGCACCCAGTGACAAGGCACACAGCACAGGTGAGGGCAGACCTCCTAGGATGTGGACAACGACAGGATCAGATGGACGGGCAAGGCCCAGCAACGGTCCAAGTCCTGATTTGTTGTCTGCCACAGGAGGGTCAGCTGTAGCTGTTTCGGCGTGCGCACTGGGACGGGAACGGACTGATCACGCATTTGTCGGGGATAAAGGGGGCAAGGGCAGAGAGAGGAGGTAGTGTGGGAAACCCTGCGGCCACAGGGGGGAACAAGGTAAACCCAGTAGAGGACAGACGATGGGTGCGGTGAAGAAATTGTGAAAGTGTGAATGGGAGTGTATGAGAGGAGCAGTCAGGCAATGAAAATAGGTTACAGACAATGACGAGCCAGTAGACACTGTCAGGACTTGGGTAAAAGCAGGAGAGGAGGATGAAGATGAAGATGAGAATGAGGATGGGCACGAAAATGAGAACAAGGGGCAGGTGTGGTGGACATGTGGAGAAGGCGTCAGGGAGGCTGATGCGACTATGGAATGGGCGTTGGACTCTTTGGGCTCCAAAGACAGAGGGCCCTTTCAGCGTGGTGATGGTCTTCTGGGGTGTTCCTGCCTAGGTAGGTTGTGATTCAGTGCACAAAACAGCCCAGGGGTTGGAAGGGGGTTCAATGTGAAAAGACCATAAGAAAAAAAAATATGTCAAGACAAGAATACATGGAGGCATCAATGTGAATAAGAGCCAGGCAGCCTGTTCGATATTGGCAAAGATGATGGCGGATTGCAGTTTCAATGGGCTGCTGCTCTGTTAGGTGCCTATGGTGTGGATCTGACCCTTGGACATGCACCTGGTGCTTAGCCCAAGTACACAGAACAGGCTCAGGAAAGTATCCATCCACAGATGCCCAAAGTGCCTACACTGGTGCTGCTACATAATTGTGTGGCATCTTTCAGGTACTACTGCCGACCGAGGTACCTCAGTGCCTTACATAAGGAGGCCTTCACTCAAATCAAGGGGGTTGGCAACAGGAAGGGAGGAAGGAGCCTTCAGGTGCAAATCCGGAAACACGCTCGGTGTAAATACCTGCCATTGCATAGGTCCCGGGCAGAGTGCAGCATTCAATTCCATCAGTAGAAGGCAGGCGCGGGGGGGCTTGCCTCAGGTACCTCCACAAGAACTCCAGTGTGGACGAAGCACCTGTACAGCTCCGCCAGTATTGTTGGGTACCTACACTACCTGCCTACCTAGGAAAACAGATTCGCCTCGACGTGCTAGCCACTAACATTCAAAGACATCAAACACCAGCTTGAATCAACATGACGAACTGGATAATGATATACTAGAAACCCGCAAGATCGGCTTACTTCCAGGTTCCTGCGCGCATTCTCGTCACGCCGTGCTCCCGCCCACGATCGCCCCAAACGGCGTCTCCGTCCTCCTCTAGCACGCGACGCTTGCGGCCTAGGCACCGTAGCTACTGCAGACTCAACACCAACCCGCGACTTGAACGAGACCAACGGTCTTCCATATTTGCTGTCGTACGCGCACAGATCAGGGTCCGGTTGCCCCGTAGTGTCGATTGGGCTGGCGCACGTCTGTTTGATATTGAGGTCGCTCGAGCTATTGAAAAGCCATGCCTTCTACGACTGACTCTAGAGCCTGTCTCGTGCCCAAAGCTACACGACCTGTCGTTAATCGAGCTAGCTGTTCAAGTCAATTCGAAGCAATCGAAGAATGGCACTGGGCTATCCGTCGAATGACGGACGCCAGCCTCGGACGCCAATTCTGATAGAGTACCGAGAGACAGGACATGCCACGTTCTTTCCCCCGGTCTTACTTTCACTCACCCTGTCGTATTCGCCAGCAGGCGTTGTCGGATTCTCTCCATCAAGATATGGCACAAAGGAACACAAACAATTTCAGACGCGTTGCCCTCCTTCGCTTTGACTGCGTCGAAGCCGTGTCGGGTAGGTATCCTTTGATGGGTCTTTAATGAGAAGGACGTCGTCGGGTGCTCGTTTACAATGCTCCATGCCCAACCAAGAAATGATTCCGCTGCCTAGCGACCAAATTTCTGAAACACAAATGTTTCTATGATGAGAGTCGCCAGGAATGTCGCTGTCAGGGGTTGCTTCTAGTCGGCGGTCGCAGCTCAGCTACGGCCCGGAGCTTTCCAAGACCCGGCATCTCATATCACAGCCGCACCCTGGGTCCAGATTCTGCGCTCGTGGGGTCGAGAGCTAATCAATTCTGATTAGGCATTAATCGGAACTGGAGATATCTCGACGGTGGAACCCACGGCTCGAGCATAAGACGGCATCTCCGTGGTCTGTATACATGGACGAAGCAACACCCAGACGAGGTGTGCGAACGTGAATACCCTTATTTCGCCACAGGGACGAGGGAGGAGTCGTACGGAACACAGCGCTGCTGGGAAAAGTCGAGACAATCGCCAGAGGCGGAAGACGGAGAAGAAGCCAGATCTGGCTTTTGATGTGACAGTTTGGAACACACACAACGCAGCACGTACATCGCGCGGCCTTTCTGCGAACATTCAGACCCCCTTTTCCAGAGCACGTCAATCAAATATGCCTCTGCACGCTTTCCAACGGCGCTCTCTACTCCTAGACTCGCTCGGGTTTCCTCTCTGGCCCGACCCAAGCATGGTGACTGGCCGTTGATCCGACGGAAAGGAGTCGCGCTACTGCACGGTCTTCTGCAATGCACGGGCGCGCCACGCCTTCCAGCACATCATCACCATCCCATCAACCAAGTCTCAGGACATGTCAAGAGCCAGCCGTCTGCCTGCCTGGCGTTTTCTCAGGATCATCCATACCAATCCGCGACTGTTGTAACGTGCCGGCGGGAGCCTTATCGTGGGAGCACTTGGACCGCGAGAGATGTACATGAGCAAAGTTTGCCCTGGGGTCAAGACGATGGATCACTGCGCAGCATGCAGTAGGCCTGGCAAACTCTGCCGATCTCGACGCTCCTTCTACTTGGTTGGTCGTCCTCACCAACCTTCAAGAAAACGAAAATCCGGCATCTCATGGCACCTCCCATGCCCTGTTGGCCCGTCCTCCTCGGCGATGAAGATTCGCTTCTTTACGTCAACCTCCTACCGTCTCCCTGTCTCAGCCGGCTCGGAGCTGGGACTGAAGCATCGGAAACTATCAAATTGCATACCGGAGGCGCTTATCTTTGAGCTGACCTTCCGGGGCGGAAAGCTTGCCGTCGGCGCCTGTCACCTGTCTACTATGTAGAGGATAAACCTAAAGTCGTAGGCGAGCCACCACGGCGCGTGCTAATTATGTATCTTGGGTTTGCAGATCGTCCACGCACAGAAGTCACATTGACGCTGGCGAGGAGCTCTGAACACCGCGGCATCGAAGGCTCCGAGAGCACCACCGGTCTGTTCGTGATCGGGTAACAAATATAGACTGGCGCAGAAACAGGTACCAAGCGGGACGGCAGCCTTGCGTCGAGGATAATGGGCGGCCGTTTGTGTACCAAAGCCGCCGGAGCACGATCCGAGCCCATTCAAGGCAACAAACTGAAGAAAACCCCAGGTCAACAGAAAACAGGTTCTCGTCATCGCCGTTAGATCAACCATTTCGATCAGGTGGCAGTACAACATCGTCACCACACCTATGAGTCTCTGTGCCTGCTGTAGGTACAGCGGGTGCATGGCTGATAACAGGGAAAGACGCGCGCAGTTGTTAACTCCCCGGGGCGACCTCAGAACATTCTTCGCCAAGCACATAAGACCCGCAAACGGTTTCGTCAAGATTCTGACAGGGCCAGGCACCAAAAAGGTCATGGCCCTCTCGGAAGAGGCTTAGTTCAGGAACACGACCGATCACTCTGAAACTCGGTAGTGTTTCCTCGACAAACAATGGCCAAGCCCGGGGTGGTGGACACAGGGTGCTTGATCATGGGCACACTGTCACCCACTCACCGCATCCTCAGGGAGGGGCAAGACGGGAGAGACCCAGAAAAATATATGGTACGCGCACATGGCAGTGTGGCTTCTCCGTCTTCTGGAGCCGCCAACGGTGGATATAATATGTAGCCTGTGCTTTTCCTTCTTTTAGAGTCCAGGTGCGCAGGTGGGAACGTAGCCGGCAACCCCATCGCAGTCGACGCCATCCAAAGCCCGACATGTCATAGTTCGCTCCCGAGCATGAGGTTATCTTCAGGATCAAGCCTGTAGCGGCATTCGCTGCCAGTTGCCGCCGCTTCAACTTTCTGAATCATGCGCCCCCGGAACCCTCCCGGCCTGATGACGGCAACCTGACAGCCGGCGAAAGTCTTGTTGCGTAATCCTCACAGTGAGTTCAAGCATGGGAATAGAGAGCCTTTCCTTGTCGTCGATCTCCAACTTTGCCGTCGTCTGCTATCATCTGACCTTGGAAATATTGCTTCTCTGGCCGGAATCTGTTGGTTGCCAAGCGACAACGAAACCGATGAAGGGATGCTTGACGACTCAATACCTCTTGATCACTTGCACGTCTGCCAGCAAAAGTTGCAGAGTCGGGTATTGCCCGGATACGACTATCCGCGTAGATCCAGACTCGGGCGTGATAGTCGCTCTCCGACTTACCATAACAGCCATTCCGCACGAATCGGCATGAATTGAAACATCCACATGCAGGTGGCATCGTTTTCAGATTGGCGTGCAGCGCGATTTCCCGTAGCTTGCAGGGCCAAGGGATACCTGGGCACCATTCTGTCACCTGGCACTCATGCCGCCGCCTCCAGACCACCGTTGGCGGCTGGTCTTAACAGGCGAGTTGCTGCAACCAATGAGAATTGCATCAAGAATGTGCAGGTTGGCAGGCACTCGGGAAACGAGCCGAACAAGATCGTTCAGCAGATTGGCTTGGAAAGTCGTTGCGTCCCGGGGAAGAGTTACGTAGCCAGCTTCACCGAACCGGGCTGCTCGCAGTCCGGATATCCGAGAGGGGCTACGACGGAAACATTACGGGGCATTCGGAGAAATAACTATTACGTGCTGCTCCGGAATTCATGGACCCCCCGCGCCGTTCCGGTTGTTCAAAGGAAGTTGTTCAGGACTTCAGTGTAGTAGTATTCTCTGCCCTGAATCGTTGAAATGGCGGGGATGGTCCGTAGACCGCGGAATCTGCCGCCCGGGACCCATCCGACTTACCTAAGCAAAGTGACCTCACCTCATTGACGCTGGCCCTACGTGGAGCATATTCGGCTTTTGATTCTCCAACCGATCTCCTAAACGTCAGCTCAAGCCTTGCGAACTAGACCATCCTAGGGGGCAGAGCAGAGAGATCATGGCGGCCCAGTTTGATAACCTGCCTGACGAACTCAAGCTGGCGACAGCAGCTCACGTGAAATACATTCAGAGTCTGGACACCCGCAAAGATGAATACGACTACTGGCTCACGGAACACTTGCGCCTCAACGGCCTCTACTGGGGATTGACGGCGCTGCATCTTCTCGGGCACCCAAACGCCCTTCCTCGCGCCGAGACAATTGACTTTGTTCTCTCATGTCAACATGGGAACGGAGGCTTCGGGGCTGCCCCTGGCCACGATGCTCACATGCTGTATACAGTTAGTGCTGTACAGATCCTCGTCATGATCGACGCCTTGGATGAGCTGGAGTTGCGCGGCAAGGGAAAGGCGCAGGTAGGAAAATGTAAGCATCTCCTCGCCGTCAACCGTCTGCCTCATACTGACAACTTTACAGTCATTGCGGATCTTCAAAATCGCGAAAGCGGGACCTTTGCTGGTGACGAATGGGGCGAGGAAGACACACGTTTTCTCTACGGTGCGCTCAACGCTCTTTCACTTCTCGGGCTTCTATCGCTCGTAGACGTTGACAAGGCCGTCGAACACATCGCCGCCTGCACCAACTTTGATGGCGGGTACGGAGTTGGCCCCGGCGCTGAGTCTCATTCCGGTCAGATCTTCACTTGCGTCGCAGCGCTCTCGATTGCAGGACGACTGGATCTTATAGAGGCGGACAAGCTAGGACGATGGCTCAGCGAGCGACAGGTCGCAGCCGGCGGGCTCAACGGGCGCCCCGAGAAGGACGAGGATGTGTGCTACAGCTGGTGGGTTCTCAGCAGCTTGAGCATCATCGGACGCACGCACTGGATCGACCAACAGAAGCTCATCACCTTTATCCTCAAATGCCAGGACACGGAGCTCGGTGGCATCTCGGACCGGCCTGGAAACATGGTAGATGTGTGGCACACGCTCTTTGGACTCACGGGACTCAGCTTGCTTGGATACCCTGGGATGGAGACTGTCGACCCTGTGTACTGCATGCCGAAGTCGACGATCGAGAGGGTGTTGGGGACGTCGTCATGAGGGAGTCGTCATGAGGGAAGGAGCAGTCTGCTGATATGCCCCTGCACACTGGGACATACCGCCCTTTAGGGATGGGCGGGGCTATTACTCACCCCCTTTCTCGATAGTATAATCAGTACGATGAAACCACGCTTCTTCTTCTTGTTGCCTTTTACATTGCGTAATTATCCTTCCGGCTTGTGCGTAAAACGACAAAAATATGCAAATGCCATGTAAGTGTCGCCCTCCCTCGGATGTAAGCAACGTACTACGTACATGTCAAGCTAACCACCGGTTGGAAATCTCAGGACGTTCGGCAAACTCTAGAGGCTCGGCTGCTTCTCTCCCAAAAATCTCCTGGGTTGGTCCAACTAAGCAGCATTTCCTGGGCCGATCAGCTATCGGTTAAAATATCATCATGGGCGCGCTGGATGGGCCCCTCAGCGCGTCTCGCAGCAACACACCCACTGGGCTTGTAAACATACAGCTCCAACCCATTACCGAGGCAGGCGGTAAGTTATTCTTCTTCTTTTGGGCACTCCAACAGAATACTAAGGTACCTAGGTACTTAGTTGGGCACAGTAATACTCATTCAGCAGTGGGTCACGTGTCCACCTGTCGGGCTGTCTGCCCTCCTGAGCTCAGCGCGTCCCTCCTAGCAACACCAGCACCACGCGCGGCTCCCTCTTGACAGGTCAAAACAAACCTACCATCCATCCACACCTCTCCCTTCTCTCAACCTCCAACTTGAGCTGATATTCTTTTCAGCCTTCGTTGGCTGTTCTTTCACTATTCTCACCCTTGCAACCCTTCTTTCTAGACTTCTCTCCAACCCTTCTCCCCATCGCGCCCTCTGTCGAATACTACCTTTGTCACCCTCTACTCTCTACTACCTACCTTGATTGAACGGTTTTTGCCAGCTCCATTGTTGATTTTACCACCCCACCAGCCTCTCCTTACCGCACGTTCATTGCCAAGAGCAAGACCTTGTCCAACCCAACCTTGTCCAAGATTGTTCAACTCCCTTGTTGATGAATACTATAGCCCTCGACATACTGGCCTGTTGAACTAACCAGACTGAATTCCAAACAACCAGCTTCAAGACTTTAAGGAAACAAAAAATTGCTGGCTGTTCTGCGAGGTATGTGGCATCGGCTGCTTTCTCTTCCTCTTTCCCCCCTCTTTGCACAATTTTGTGTGCGGTCCTCGGGGCTTTGCACCGGTTTCTGTCAATCCAAATCATCCCATGGAGATGAAGGAGGTCATTCAGATTATAATTCGTGTGTTTGGACCCTTTGGCCATCCATGTTTGACCTGACAATGCGACGAGAAATGGTCGCATCTGTGGGCTTTGGATGATCTGCAATATCCGATTCTCATGAAGCTTGCTGTTGGACGCCTCCTGAACTCCAACCCAAGAGACTGGTCAATCTTATTGTGAGGCTACGGACTGCACTCCAAGGCGCGAGTGCACAAAAGGATGGTGATGGGGATGTCGTCATTGTGGTTTGGGAACCGGCTTCAATTAGAACATTTCTCGGTCATCATTCATTGGAAGGGTGACTTGGGGATCTTGTCAACCCCACTGCTTACATGGCGAGAGCTACCCGCCTACATTTGGCCGGTCACTGCTCTCTCAAGACATCCGTACGAAGCAAGAAGAGGGCTCAAACCCTCCTTCTCTCAACTTTGGATCTTGGAGCAATTCTGTGTCTCCTTCCACCTCTCCCTGCCTTCCACACCAACATCATTCCTTTTGGTCTATACTGACTCGCCCTCACAGGGGCAATTTCATTCCTCGCATTTCATTCAACATTCAAGCGGTTGAGACAATTATTGAGAGAAGAGACGCACGTTTTGGATTTACTTCTGACCACGAGGTATGTCTTCCCCCACTGCGCTTGCCTCGTGGGTAGCGGTTACTGACGTGGACGTTCCATTCCAGGATAGGCCGACACATTCGACGACACCTTCCACAGAATCAGCAGCAGGCGATTGCTGAGTTTCCGACCTCGGGCAGGCGTCGCAGTCTTGGTAAGCCAAACCCCTGTTTGGGGAGGAAGGGACGAGAGTAGCTCGATGTTTTTGCGCCGTCCAACGGTGGCTGCTTTTCTGGCGAGGTCAATGGCATCTCGGGCTAGGTACACACTGGAGGAGACCTCGGAAGACGAGGGCCTGAGGTCACGGAACCCGCTTGAAGGGGTACATCCCCTGGGTATGCCCCAGTGCCACGGTCCCGGTCTCTCCAGGTACTCACCTACCTGAAGGGGCCTACCTAGGTATGGAGGTACCACGGGTGTCAATGGCTCGGCCCGGACGTCGATCCGGTTGAGCCTGCCCTGCCATGCACGAGGTGTCCACTTGCCTCGCACCTTTTTACCCATTTTGAGCCAGGCCAATCCTCTGCTCTTCCGTCAGAGGGTGTGCCCAATCTCGCGACAGCCTCGTCCCTTCTTCACTCTAGTTTTGATGGAAAGCGCCTGCTTTACTGACGAGAAAGTGCGATCCAGTAGGGACTGCCGTGCTTCAGACGGACCTCGCAGGTCACTGACCGTTGTTACTTCCTTCCCGACGAACTGTCGTCGAGCTCGCCCCAGGATCTGGGCTATCGAAGAAGCTACTATGGATAGCTTCTCGCATCGTCCCTTCCGAGATGGCGCCTCGTCGTCAGGCAGCTCTTGCTGCAAAGGCCGTGAGTTGCCCCTTCCCCCGAATCTGCCAACACACCGAATCCGCGCACCATTGCTATCCATATCATCCGTTCTTTCGTCGGTTCTTCCCTGCCTGCATCCCACCTCCCACGGCAGTCTTCATCTTGTCCAATTCTCCACTCGCATGTCCCGAGCCATCCACTGTCATTCCTTTTGCTTTCTTTGCTGGGACTGCTTCTTCCCGTGTCGACGAGGCCGAAACACCTGTCGCTCTTTGCCTCTGTCTAGTCTGTCAAGACACGAGGAATCCCTTCCCTCGCTTTGTGTTTTGGTTACATGGAGAAGACAGCCCTGTCCTCCATCACACTCGCTTGAAATATGGACAGATTGCCAGTCAGTCACGACTGGCTTCTGACATTGATTTTGGAAGCAATTGCTGACCCTTGACAGAACATGGCGGCTGTCGCGGCCCAGGAGAAAGAAGCCGACTTCAATAGCCCCGCCCAAGCTTCCAAGGCTCTCAAGGCTCCTAAGCTGCCGAAGGCTTCGAAGATATCGAAAGCCGAAAACGTCTCGAAGACCGTCAAATCATCCAACACCAAGGCATCGGCCGCAAAGTCGACTGGCAAGAAGTCGTCAGATGCCAAAACTTCGGATAACAATTCCGTCCCTCTTATCTGCTGCGTCTGCGTCAACAATCCGCGCTTCTCGGACACCTCCCACCTCCTAACCCATCTCGGCTCCAAGGGACATCTTGCCAACGTGAACAAAAACAGAATTCTATCAAGTGCCGACTTGTCTGCGCTTGATAGAATTAATTCTTATGACACATGGTATGATGATTACAAGCTCGCGGAGCTGCTCGCGGAGCGAATGATGGCAAAGGACAAGGACAAGGCTGCCAACAAATACAAGCGACCCGGTCAACCTTTGGCTCAAGTAAGTCTTGCCATCGGTTCTATCACTTGGTTCGCAAGATATTCTAACCAGGACAGCCCCCGAAGAAGAAGAAGATCAATCCTGGGCTCGCCAGGCCGGAGAACGACAACGATGCCCCCTGGACGCCTTCTCGATCGACGAAGAATGGTGCGAGCTTCGAGCACCAACAGGCCATCACTTTCTTTGGCGAAGGAGCCGAGAGCCCGGCCACCACTCCGACGGAGACCAGTGCGGACTGGGCTGAAGAGGACGCGGAGGCTGTTCGGCTCAAGGGAGTCGTGTGGCCCGGCATGAACATCTTCGACGCAGCAACCCCTGACCAACGCAAGAAGCGAAACCAGCGAAAGGACGCATCTGTGGTTCAACAAATGGAGCTTGCCTCCAAGTCCATTACCACCACCGAATTTGTGGCCAACCTTGCGATGGAAATCGAAAGAACTCGGGATGTTTATGACGCACCGTCAGTCGAGAATAGCCCCATGGTATGATCTCCGTGTTGCGTATTCACGAGTGAAGACTAACGGAAGCCACAGCAAGCCAAGAAGACCAGACGTCGGCAGAAGCGAACTCGTGCCCTGTCGGAGGACCGCGACGAAACACCTGAGATAGTCGTCAAGGCAGAGCTTGGTTCCGATGAGGAGCTTTTGGAGACAAAGGCTCGCACCAGATCAGCCAAAGCCAAGAAACGGATTCAGGCACGTCTCGAGGCCTCCGAGGGCAAATATTCGCCCGATGGTTTTGAGGTCGATTCGGAGTCCGTCTCGGAGAAGATGGAGAATTTTGGCATCATCGGAGCCAACGACGAGGCTAAGGCCGAGGTGGGCGCTGAGTATGACGACTCCCTTGGCGATGATCAGATGAGAAGCGACTTTCACAACCAGAATCTTTTCAACTTCGCCGAGGACTCTGACGTCTTCCGTGGCCGCGAACGTAAGTTTCACTGGTTTCCTCTGGCTGTCGCCTTCACTGACTTTTACCTACAGAGCCAGGCTGGTCGCATGGAACCATAAATGAAGCAAGGTCTAGTGATAATGACCTGTTACGTGAAACTCTTGGATTGGTATATTGATGATTTCCTTTTTCTTCAGATTCGGTGTTCGCAGTCGTATTCCACTTCAATCGATGAACCCGAACTCGAACCTGACCTTGGCTTCCCCTACCCCCACTGCCAAGCTGCCGCCGTACCGAATGTTCAGAGGAAAGGAAAATAACCGTTTCTTACAGGGACAGGAAATTGGAAATGCCAACTATCACTTTGACGGAATAGGCACTCAGATGAATCAGACTGGGATGTCCAGTGTCAACGGCCACGGTCACAGGTCTTTCAACTTCCACCACCAGCAGCCACAGGACATGGTCTACGGTGGCCAAATCTTCCATCAGCATTGGTTCCCACATGCTTCGGGTGCCCCGAACAACAGTCTTAACGCCGTCAGTCGCAACGATGGCCAACAGCCCCTTCTTTACGACGACGGCATGTTTGCACTGGCACCCGGTGCATTCGGCGGCCAGGAACTCGACCAGAGCCAACTGAGTCTGTTTGCTCACGGCCTCTGAAATCCTCAATCGCGATGTGCCACACGCGCAACGGCAACACGGCGGACCACACAGTTCCTTTCACTGCAGAGCCGATCTGCCATTTGCGTCTTTCTTTCTACTTCTGTTTCCAGTAAGTCGTCTGTCTGTACAGCTTGGTGTCACCGCGAATGACTGCTAATACCCACTAGCTGTACGAGTAAGCGAGCATACTTTGGTGTGCTCACACGATTCACCTGCATACGGTCTTTAGCAGACGGAATCTCGATTGGGCACGCTGAAGGCTGTCAGGCGTGGTAACGCGAAATGAAATCGAGCAGCTGCGGGCCGGGAACATGGAGAGGTCGGATCGCAATTGGGGGGCGGAAGGTATATAATCGGATTACCTGAGACGCCATCAGACGTCCTGGGAAAAGCAGATATACGGCGGTTCAAGACCAGCTCGAGATTGTTACCAATTTCTTGGGCTCAACCTCGAGGCATTTTGATACGGCTGCGGAGGACAACATCAGATAGTTCAGCGTTCGGCCATTCGCAGGTATCTTGGACCAGCAGCCAATGCGCTGGAGAATGGTTTCGGGCAGAGAAATAGCAATTCATCATCATATCAACTATCTGGTGTCCTACAGCTGCTCTATATTCGAGACTAGGTGATCAAGCTGATCTGGTCTGTCTCTCAGCACGTCCGACAGGAGTTTCGCCGTGCCCCTCAGCCTCCTTGCCCGCACGTCGTGCTCTATCTCTCGTGACTTTTGCGCAGCGACGTCGATGACCTTGCGGGGAATGCGTGCAAGACGCGCCACGTTGAGTCCGTACGAGCGATGGGCAACGCCCTCGCCGACTTCGTATAGGAATGTGATCTCCTCATCTGCCCCAGCATCGTCCTCCTCCCCCGGGCCCTCCTCCGCCCCTGCCCTACGCGTGGCCGTGAAGCGCATGTGAACGTTCTTGACCAGGCCGTCGCCGATGCCGTCGGCGAGGCGCGCGAGGTTCTGGTAGTGCGTGATGAACAGCGTCAGACATCTGTTCTCGCGGACGACGTGGTCGAGGACGGCATGGGCGATGGCGGCGCCGTCGTGGGTCGACGTCCCGCGGCCCAGCTCGTCGAGGATGACGAGGGAGCGCGGGGTGGCGGCGCGGAGGATGCGGGCCGTCTCAGTGACCTCCACCATGAACGTCGACTCGCCGGCGGCGAGGTTGTCGCGGGCGCCCATGCGGACGTGGATCGCGTCTGTGAGGGTGAGAGAGAGCTCGTCGGCGGGGACGAAGGATCCGATCTGCGCCAGGAGGACGAGGAGGGCGACGGAGCGGACGTAGGAGGACTTGCCGCCCATGTTGGGGCCCGTGATGAGGTGGGCCAGAGGCGCTGGGGAGGAGAGGGAGGTCGTGAAGGGGATGTACGGGTCGGAGAGGGTGTGTTCGGCGATGGGGTGCCGGCCTTGAGTGATGGAGATGGTGGGCTGGGTCGGGGCGGAGAGGAAGGTCGGCTTGGAGTAGCCCGGCAGAGAGGCGACGCGGGAGAGGGAGAGGAGGCAGTCGAGGGTCGCGAGCGACGAGACGGCGTCGCGGAGGGGCTGGTACGCGTCTGCGATGTCGCGGAGGAGGGAGGTGAAGGCGGCGTCGCAAGCCGCGGCCAGCGCCTCGCGGTGCTGGTCGCGCTCCTGGATCAGGCGGACGACGGCGGGCGTATGGAAGCGGGAGAGCTTCTTGGTGCCGGAGATCTTGATCCAGGAGGCGGGCACGGACTTGAGGTCGCTGTTGAGGACCTCGATGAGGTACTCGATGCCCGAGACGGTGACGTAGTCGACGGGCTTCTTGCGCTTGATAGCAGCGGCGGCCTCGCTGCGGTGCTCGTCCAGGGACTGCTCTACGGAGACGATGCCCATCTTTTGGTCCTCGATGTCTTCAGTCTGCTCTGATTCTCGGAAGAAGTTGTACTTGTCGTCTTTGCGGGCGGCTTCGCGGTTGATCTTGTCGAGATAGGACACGACTAGGTCGAGGATCTGAGGTAAGGAGAGGATAGCGGAGGATATGAGAGGGGAGGTGAAGCCGGTCTCCTCGGGAGTCTTGACGGATGAGTATTGCATGGCGATGCGCTGCAGGGTCTGGAGCACAGAAAGCAGCTCAGGTCTGGTGCATTTGCCGTAGTAAATGCGGATGAGACTGCGCTCCAGATCGGTCTTGGTGCTGGAGAGCAGCGTCTCGATACGGTCGACCTTGGCAGACGACTGTTCGTCTAGCAGTTCCTGGACGGCCGCAACGCGGGCTTCGAGGCGAGGCACGTCGAGCAGCGGGCGGCCGACCCATTTCCGGAGAAGCCGCTGGCCGAAGCGGGTGGTGGTCTTGTCAAGGGCCCAGAAGAGAGAGCCACGCTCGGAATGATCTGTAGCATTGCGATAGACTTCGAGTGCTTCAAGCGTCGTCCCGTTGAGGAGCATGTGCTGGCGCGCCGAGAAGCTGGCAAAGTTCTTGGTGAGATCGAAGACATGCTCGAGTCCATATTCTTTTAGATGCGTGATCATGGCGGAAAGACAGATAGTGACGGGTTCGGGGAGGTGAAGTATGCGGTCGAGGAGGGCAGAGGCGGCTGCATCGGGAGTCTGTTGCAGCTTCTCGGCATAGAATTGAGTGACGTGGGAGTAGGCTTCGGCAGCCATGGTCTTGGAACGAGGGACGCGCTCAACGCGGCTGCGATCGCCAAAGACGTTTGTGCTGCTTCCTGACAAATGTTGAATGAGCTTGTCGGAGCCTTTCGTGAGATGGCCGACGATGACAAACTCGCAGGGGGAGATGTGCAGCAGCCGAGTCTCAATCTCGCTGCGCATAAAGCCGTCCTCGAATGTGTCGTAGACGATGTCGCCAGTGGCCGGCTGCACGGCCACTATCCCGACCTCCACCTTCTCGTCGGTTCCTTGGCCCTTGGCGGGGGTTTCGGTGATACACAGGAGATAGCCAGCCGAGGGAGCACCGCCCTCGCCGGAGCTGTCCAATTCTCCGTTCTCGTCGATATACGTGCCCTTGGTATACACGTTGGTCAACTTCCGGACGAACGGCGCGTTGCGGTTGTCACCGGCCTTCTTCAGCGCAGCGGTCTCGATCTGGCGGACGACGCCGACCTTGTGGCCGGCAGCGACAAGTCGTTTGGCGTGGACCGACAATCTGTGAACGGGAATGCTGGCCGAGGCAAAGCGGTCCCAGTGCGCCTCTGACGGGTGCTCGTCGTAGCGGTACTTGCCCGGGATGCAGACAATACTAAGCTCCTTGGCCGCGATGCGAGCGTCCTCGCCGAAGAAGCGGAACTTGTAACCGACCTCGACGATGAGGACCGTGTCGAGGTGCTTGCGCTTGATGTCTAGAAATTGGATCTCCATGGGCGTCAGTTTCTTGTTCGCGCGCGCGCCACCCTTCTTCGCCTTGGGCGGTGGTGGCGCCTCGTCTTCCTCGTCGTCTTCGCCGCCGTCTTCTCCCTCGCCGGCCTCATGATCGTCTTCCCGTCGCCGTCGGGAGAGCATGCTGTCCGGATGACCCAGCTTCTTGACGAACTTCTTGTGCATCTCTTCCTTATGTTTCCTTGTTGAAAAGTCATCTTCCTCGTCGTCTTGCATGTCGGATGCTTGACTATAGGCGAAGCGTTCCGTCCTGCGGCCAGATGTAGCAGTGGGCTTGGATGTTGGCTCGGGATCGGCCAGCTTGCCTCCCGCCGGGAAGAACGAGCTCTTTCCCTTGTCTACGGCCTCGGCCTCGGCCTCCTCGGACTTGCCCCCCCTGGCCCTCTTGGTAGTCTTTTCCGGACCATTGTTCCCCTTGTCGATGTCCTCCTCAAGCGGTCTCTTGCGGGAGCTCTCCGGCGACTTGGGTGGGCTGGTCTTGGCCTCGGACTGGGATTTTTGGAAGGCGGCGGCCAAGCCATTAACGGTTTTGGGTTTGAAGAAGCTCGTGAGAGATTTCTGCTGCTTCTCGGGAGGTCTCGGTTTGGGCGCCATGGCGGGCGAAGGACCGACTCCAGGAGTTGGCGCTGTGTGGTGATGGAAACGACAGCCGAAGGAACGAAGGAATTGGTGATGTCAATTGAAGCGGGCGACCCCGACTCGTCTCGTCCCGTCGCCGTCGCGTCTTGCAGGCGTGAACGCGTTGAGAGGTCGCAGGGGCCCCGCTGGAATTTGGGGCTACAGGGGTCTGGACCACTAAAGCTCCAGGGATCTGACCCCCTAGACTGAACTTTCTTTTTAGTGTACAACCTCCTTTTTCGCGCGTCTCCCGCAAGCCACTCTCACACGAAAATTGCATTCCAGGCACCATAGTTGTTGACGAATATCGCATAGGCACCTGATGGATATTCAAGTGATTTGTTTTTTTAGGTTTGATTCGAAAGTGGTATGCCAATGCAAAGCCAAGGCCGCTGCTGAACAACGAACGGCAAGGGTTATCAGTTACATTATCATGGACGCACGGCATTCCAGGTCAGCAACCACCGAAAGCCATTCCTGCAATCTTCGGGGTATCTTTTGGTCTCTTCCAGCGTTGGGAAGGTCGTCCAGAAGCCATGTGGTAGACCCGGGTAGACGTCAATCTTGGTTGCAACCCCAGCCTCTTTCCAGACCTCATTCATGATGAGTGTGCAGTCCCGCAGAGGGTCCATTCCGCAAGCCTGGAAGTAGGTTTTAGGCATCCTGCTAAGGTCCTGAGATACGATGGGGTAAGCAATTGGGCTCATCGGCTCCGGCTTGTAGTTGTCTGCTACATCGTCGGCTCTGTTGAAGCAGTCGTTCTGTTTCGGCATCACCTTTGATGAGCTGGAGCGACTCCTTCGTGATCATCGGCGAGAATGCGTTCTGCTCCATGCTCAGGAAATGGCTCCGATACTTCTCGGGAATCGTCTCCGCCGTGGCTGCCGAGGACACTGACGAGTAGATGCCCGTCAGCGGCGGCGAAAGCTTCTCCTTTCCGTACAGGTAGGCAACCCCGAGAGCCAGGTCGGCACCGGCGCTCTCACCGCCGAGGATGAAGCCCTTTTCAAGACTTACACCCAGGGACTTGGCATTCTTGGCGATCTGGCATCGGTCAGTTTCGTCCGCGTAAGTCCTGTGTGGCAGGCACAGCGTACATACCCATTTGGCAGCATCAAAGCTGTCCTCGACAGGAACGGGAAACGGATGCTCTGGAGCAAGTCTGTACTCGACGCTTAGGGCAATACCGCCGAGAAACAGGAAGATTCGGCAGGTTGCAGACTCCTCCTCGTGGCCCCCAACCATAAACCCTCCACCGTGAAAACCGACGTAGACGGGGCATCCATCTTCGGGTACGTGTCTGGGCCTGTGGACGCGGATGCTGAGGGAAGTGCCGTCACGCACGACAACGTCGATGTCTTCTTCCGTGTATGGCAACGTGGAGGGATCTGGCTCCAATGCACGCTGGGCCCGCCCCATCTGAGTGATAATACCCCTGACCTGGTGGATGTCGGTGTCTAGGGTCCAACCGCCTACATGAAGTGGCTTGTCTCTGAGTATCTATGCAGCATATCAGCGTCGTAGGATCACTCGAAATGAACTCTCTCAGCTTGCCTCCTCAAGCTCTGGTGTGGGCTTCCCCAGTTCCAAGGTTTCTTCGATCGAGAACATCTCAGCCGCAAAAGAAACTCAACCGCCTATCAAGGGCAAATGATATTGCTTCTTGTATAAGATGGTTTTTAGATTGCAACAAAAAGAGGCAGGAAACAGCTTGTTATGTGTAATAGACGCAAAATAGCTCTCAAGTATACGTATGATCGATCCATGGGTTTCAGCGAGGAACAGCACTTGTGCTCATTTGGAAACTGCCTTTCTTGGGCATGCTGTTGATTTGACAAGTCCCGGCCAGCTGAAAAACTGACCGATTTTGTAACACGTCGGGTCTTCAACTGGTTCGCTATAAAGCAGATAGACAGGCAAACAGGCTAGGCCAGTTCCGTCGGTCGTTATCTGGGCATCGTCGAATAACGAGTCTTTCGGGCCACCACTGCAGACGCTTGACACGCATCACCGCCTCCGTCCCGACACGGAAGACCGGTCACAGGACTCCCGGGAATGCCAAGGGTGGGCATTCCGACCTACGCCGTGGGAATCATCGGATCCAATCGGCGCCTTGTACCACCCCACACCGATTGATGGTGCAGCCGGGCGTTCGATTCTGTCCCTGTCCGACCTATTCCACGAGAGGTACTGGGAGGCGTCGCACGTCTTACAAACGTTGAAACAATTGAAGTTAAACCGTACAAGATACGGTGAGAATTTGTGTACTTATGCACGAAGACGGTGCCTTGGAACTTTAGGGAACACGAAAATCAGACTTCCGGGAATGCGCGAGGGAAGCACAAATACACGTGATTTATCGAAGGCGTGATTGGCTGCATGCCGAAGCTCTTCGAAGGACGGGAGTGACTGACAAATGCGACAGCTTCGGTGAGGTAATGTCAAAAGAAAAAAAAGTGGACTGAGGTCGTTGGCTATAGGTAATCAACCACTTCCATCCTTCCGGGTCGCAAACCAACTTACGAGCTTCCCAACACTCGCTACAAGTCCAAAATGGCCTCCCAAGCTTGCGAACTGCGTAAGTAACGCTTTGAAACCCTCAGCACCTGCTCAATGGCTAACGCGATTCTGCTACCGCAGCGTCCATTTCCACCCCGGCCGCCGCCCCGGCCGCCGCTGCCGACCAGGCCTCCAGGCCCAAGGTGCGCATCTGATGAAACCGACGACGACCTCCGCCACGCCCCGACGAGCCCGTTAGCTGACAATCTGCTTCCCAAATACAGCCCTGCTGTGTGTGCAAGGAGGAGAAGGCCAAGCGCGACGAGTGCATGCTCTTCTCGAACGCCGCCGACCCCGCCAAGGACTGTCTGTCCACCATCGACCAGTACCGCAACTGCATGAAGGGCTTCGGCTTCACCGTATAAGGACCGTGCCCGGTTTGGCATGGAAGAAAAATACTGGTGCGAAGCGATGCGACGATAGATGTACAGTACGACCGAAGCACACACGGCGTTTGGGAAATAAACCACCATCACGACTCTGGACTGGACATTGTACCCCGCCTGTGCTCATGCGTCCTGACATGACAATGGCAATGCCTTTATGCTGCAACAAGCGTCGCTCTGAAGAGAGTAGGTTCTGTGATGCCTGCGTCTTCCTCGAACGCCTTTCCTGAGGTACATCCTCCGAAGCGACAACGGCATCCGTCGTTTTCGTCCTACGTCAACTTGGGAACTCTCTGTTACTGTAGCTCTAGTACAACGACATTCGTAAGTGTACTTGCCGACCTGAATCCTGCTTAGGCATTTCGCAGTCCTCATGTTTGAGCGTGGCGTCCGTCCTCGGCCTCTTTGTGCTTGCCGCGAGTTTCCGATATGCTCTGTACCTCTTGTATTAGACCACCGACGGGTTGCTTTAGCTCAAGTCAAGACTAATTGCCCATGTCTCTCGTAGTACTCTCGTGGACCAGAGGTTCCATGTTCGATTCTACTGATGCTGCTCCCGTCCCATTCCCGCCAAGAGTGCGCTCTTTTGTCCCTTCTCCCTCACCGGGATTGTCTGTCATCCATGATCTCGGTACCCATAATTGGACTAGAGTTGTTAATATTTCAGCGCTTCGTGAGATATTCATGGGGGTTTCTCTACAACGTCGTAAGAAAATGTCCTGCGAGAATACGCTGCAACTCCTCGGTCAGCTCGGTGAGCGGGTCCACTTCGGATGAATGGCCCCAGCTGCGTGCACTGTAGGTACCTCGGTGGACTGCAGGGATGGACGGCGTTCCAGCCAGTAGATACCCCACTAAAATTTTCTGCGATAATGAATTTAGCACCGGAGTCTTATCGCATCTCGAAGTCTCTCCCTTCTCCATCCACGACGGGTCGGCTCTGTTAAAACCGCAAAGATGGGTCTGGCACAGGCGAAAACGTAAGGAGATGCTATGGTGGTCTTCGCCGAAGTTCCGTGTGATTGTCATTGATTCTAACGCAACTCCTCTACAGTCGCCGCAAGATCAACAAGGATCCGAACAACACGAAATGGTCCAAGGACACCGACTCCTTCGGCCAGAAGATCCTGCGATCTCAGGGTTGGGAGCCGGGCCAGTACCTCGGAGCCAAAGACGCCGCCCACGCCGTGCATCACACCGCCGCCAATGCCTCCTTCATTCGCGTCGCCCTCAAGGACGACATGCTCGGCCTCGGTTTCAAGCAAGCCAGGGATGATCGCGTCACGGGCATGGATGCCTTCTCCGACCTGCTGGGCCGCCTGAACGGCAAGTCCACCGAGTCGATCGACAAGGATCGTCAAGCCCGCGCACAGCTGAAGAGCACGCTCTACTGCGACACCAAGTTCGGCCCCATGCGGTTCGTCAGAGGCGGCTGGCTCGTGGGAGACCAGGTGCGAGAGGAGCCGGACGCCGAGCCAAAGGACGAAGATAAGGAGGACGTCAAGATGGAGGACATTCCCTCTGCCGCGGACAAGAAGTCCAAGAAGCGCAAGGTAGAGGAGTCGAGCGATGAGGATTCTTCATCCTCGGAGGACGAGAAGACGAGGAAGAAGCGCAGGAAACAAGAGAAGAAGGCGGCCAAGAAGGTGAAGGCCGAGTCCGCGGACAGCGACGAGGCCTCGGCGACCGAAAAGAAGGACAAGAAGCGCAAGTCTAAGAAGGAGGATGTTTCAGAAGATACCCAGGACGATTCGGAGAAGAAGTCCAAGAAGAAGCGGAAGGAGAAGGAGACGGACGCCGAGAAGGCCGCGAGAAAGGAGGAGAAGAGGCAACGCAAGGAGGAGAAGCGTGCGAAGAAAGAAGAGAAGCGCGCGAAGAAGGAGGCATCGCGGGAGTCCTCGTCAACGCCGGCGACCGGCACCTCCACACCAGCCGCCAGCGGCACCTCGACGCCAATCCTCAGAGGCCACCACGCCGTGAGGTCACGGTGGATCGCGCAGAAGAAGTTGGCAACCATGGACGACAAGGCGCTGAACCAGGTACGTCACAGGTCCCCCGGCCACTGGGACGAGTTTCTCACGTTACTAACTCGGAGCAGATTTTTATGATCAAGTCGCAATCGTGAATAGATGTAGCAAAATAGAAGATTTAATGGCATGCGGCTTCGTTTATGGACACTTTTGCTCCGTCTGCACGCCAGCCTTTCGCAGAGGCTCCCTCTGCACGCCAGCCTTTCGCAGAGGCTTGTATATCTATTGTAACAGGGACTTTCGAGTTTGGATTCTATCCACCCGGCCCACCGAGACACCTTTGCTGGCTTTTGAATTTTGAAGGCAGAAGGGACTCAAGGGCGTCAAGATTCGTTGTCAATCCACTCGTGAGCGGTTCTCGCTGCAGTCGAAAAGTATATCGTTGCCCATTCAATTATTCCAATATTGAGCCGCAGGTGGCGGTCGTATTGACGCCGCTGCATGTTCCAGAACGGCCGTTCAACAAATCTCTCGTAAGGTATTTATGTCTACGTACGCACCCCCCGATCACAGTCTCTTCTTTCTCGTCCTTTAGCTCCAACGAGTGTAATCCCGATCACACAGGCATCACCGCCCCAGATCACCATCCACACCCAAATCCAAACGCTCTCTGAGATGTCTTTCAGCTCAACCTCTTCACGCCGCTCTCTCGACCTTTCTGAACTCAAGAGGCCAGCGATGTCTTCTCCCGGAACCAAACCACCACAAAACGGCGGCGGCACCAAGAGCAGACCCGCAAACCGCCAACAGCCCGCCGCGTCAGAGCCCAAAGAGGCACATGCGTGGTTTGCGTTCTTCGCGGCCCTCAACGTCGTGTGCTGGCTCATCCTGCGGACGCTGGGCACCGGCCAGGTGACCATCGGCCCGTCACTCATGACCTTCGCCGGCGTTGCGGCCACCGTGGTCTTCATCGGCTCCGGCTTAGGCGCGGCCATCGCGTCCGAAGACATCTGGCCGTGAACGTGGTGCATGCGGCTGCTAGCTAGCCTCCTCGGCTTCGGGATCGCAGTGTGCCCGGCCATGATCGGAGACTCCTGGAACAATGGCTACCATCGGTTCGCGTTCACCATGGCCGGGGCCTACATCGGCTTCGCCATCGAGTCCTACGCAAAACTGCTTCCTGTAGTGACGAAGCTCGACGCACACATTGGAGACAACCCGGACAACGTAAAAGATGCTCGTGAATGAGTGGTTGGCGGAGCGGAGGTGCTTCTCGGAGAAGCAGTACGTACGTCGTCGAAAAAAGAAAAGTCATCCCGCCGGATGGAGGAGGGAGCTATCTTCGGGGCGATCGTTGGCATGAAGCGAATATGAGGGCGGCCACAACAACCTTACCAAGGCCACCTGTATGATTCCGATCCCCAGCGTCACACGATGGAGACGACTTGGCCATCAAGGAACAGATAAAGATGGGTGGGGAGGCGACTGGCCGGTTAGACTACTTCGTGCGAAGAAACCGTACGAGCAACGGGGATAGAAATCAACTCAAATTCCAATCGGTTCGTGTATCTAATACCGACGACGCCAGACTGATCCGCAAAACGCCGCGTTTTATGGAGAGGGTATAATGCGAAACCAGCGACCGTGACGTGCGAGCAATCAACCATTCATCCATCAGTGACGTTGCGCCTTTGAGTACCTCCAAAGCAAACTCGCGCCCTCCAATTTGGGAATAACCCTCGGCCGGGGAGTCCCGGGCGGGCCCTTCTCGACGGCCATGTGAATGGACCTCTGGAACCTCCGCCGGAACCGCCGCCAGTCGTCGTTCGTCGGCCACGACTCGAGCATGTCCGCCTCGTCCTCCAGATCGTCCTTGTCGAAGTAGTCGTCCTTGTCCTCGTCCACCTGCAGCGGGTAGTAGAGAAAGTCGTTGGAGTGCGGGTGCCGGGGCAGGGTGTAGTTGAGCTGGGACTCGATGTCGAACTTGAAGCGGTAGCCTTGGTGAACGAGCTGCGGGCGAAGCGCCGCGAGGCTGGTCGACTGTGGCGCCGCATACGGAAGATGCACGTCGAAGTCGAACTGGAATTCCTGGTGAACGATGAAGACCAGCTTCCTCAGCCTCGGGAACTTGGCCAGGCGGGCCAGCAACGTCGCCATGTTCGACTTGGAGACTTTCCAACTGAGCACCGGGTGGCAGATGCCGGTGTACAGACCGTACGACGTTCCGAAAGCAAGCCTGCTGAGGCTGTCCCGCACAAGGGGTATCTGGCTGAAGAAGTGCAGCGTTCGGAGCAGGCGCTTGACCAGCAAGTAAGGCTCGAGCAGGAGGATATCGCGCGACAGATCGACATATTTCGTGGTGGCGGAAAGACTCAGGGGTCTGTAGCGTTGCAGCACAAACACCCTCGTCTCGAGACAGACCGCACCCAGGGCCGGTGGTGGCTCATCTCGAACGTTGGCAAACATGAGCCCTGCTGCAGCGGGGGTCTTCTGGCTCGCATTGGGAGAATCCATAACTTCGTAGACGCGAGCATCCGGCAGAGCATACTCCCAAATCATCAATCGTATCTCCACCGGCAGCTTCATAACGGGAAACGGCGGGCCGCTGCTTGCATGTCCGTAAGGATCCCTCCTGACAGCTGGGAATAGGTTCGCCATGTTGATCTCTGTGTGACGCTGAGGCCGGGTTGCATCGCAGCAGGAGGATCTGCTGAGCCCTGTAATGTATTTGAACCTGGCGGGCGATCTTCTTTAAGCTGGTTGATCTCTCGCCTGGGGAAGTATAATGATCGGCAGGCCCGGCCACTCGGACGGCAACCGCGCGAACGGCTGGCAAGATATCCAAACAGCAAGCCTTCACGCGAAGGATGGAAGTTGAAATATAGGACCGAGATCCCCACTCGTTTAACGTTTCGACTAACGGCCCGAGAGATCTCGCATAGATGAGGGAGCTGCCTTGTTTCGAGGCCTCGCTGGTAAACGGGATCAAGGTGGGTGAGGAGAAGCGTTTTGTTTGAGACTTGACAACTCCCCCAGGTTTATGAACAAAGATGCGACGAGACCAATCGGAGAAGCGCCCCGAAGCGAAGCGGGCAAGGACAAGGTGCGGGCGAAGGAGGTTTCTACAAGGAAGAAAGTGAAACGCAAGGAAAAAGACGAGCCGAACTCGTCGGGCTCGAAAAGGCGGGAATGTAAGCTGGTTTTGTGAGCTGCCCGGAGACTCCCCATCACACTGGTGAAACTGGGGCTAGCCGGACGGATCATCTGATGGCTGTCACTTTTGACTTGGGTCTAAGGCATGGTCATCTACCGTCCCTGCGGTGCCGTTAGTGGGCAAAAGCAACGTGGGATGCCACGACGGCACGCCGCAACAATGAACTATTGGCCGCCATGACTGCCGCATGAGGTAAATGTGCCGGCAGTGAATGACGCGCTGTTGTCAGAGCGGGCGATGCACCTCTCGATATCCGTCTGCTTGAGCGGCAGGCTAGCAGAGATGATGGGGTTTCCGGCGTCCGACGAAGTGTTCGGTACGAGGAGCGAAGTCGCCGGAAACCGCGATACGTGACGATCTACTGTACTAGATGGGCGGGCAGACAAGAAGCATTCTGGTTTTGGGCAGGCCAAGGCCGAGGCGTGCGGTAAGCTGGAAACGGGTCGTGATCCCATCAGCTGGTGATCACCAACGAGTGCCGGTGATTGGAAGCGTCCCCCGCGACGCTGAATTCACGGCATAGCACGGTGCCGGACCGCCACGCTGATGCAAAGTGACGGCGACGGCAGCGTTCCAACGAGATGGCAGATGGTAAGGGCGCCAAGACGCTGGCCGGGGTGGGGGGTGGGGTAAGGTCGGGGAAGTGGTGGCATCGGAAGAGGGGGCCAGGCGTCGCCAGGAGTTCGCCGAGGAGAACAAACGACGGGGGTCGGTCGAGGGAGGTGGGTAGCTTGGTAGGACCTGGTCGATACGGGCCGGATGTCGGATGCTGAAGCTTGGGATCGGAGAAACAATACGAATGCGGACAAGGGAGTTTGGTTTAAGCGTATTGCCCTGCCTCCTGTCACCTCCTGTCGCCTCCTGTCTCCATCGTCTTGTCGAGCTTTCTTTCATGCTACTTACTACCTAGCGTTCCGGGGGGCTCACCGCAATCAATCTGAAGGGAACAATATTGCTGGCACTTGACGACGTTGCGTGACCACCTGGTCGAATCTCCCGCTCGACTGTCGCATCTTGACCCCTGCTGCGGCCGGCCAATACCCCCGTTAGACACGCCTAGACCTTTAGACCCGTGGCAGGAGTCAGCCCTGGGTTGACATGTTGGTTCCGCTCATTCAGCGATACGCAAACCGGGATCCGTAGCCTTCGGGCGCTCGAGGGCGGCCGAGGGGGGACGCTAGGCCCACGCGATGGCTCGAGGGAGAGGTACGAGGTGGTGTGTTCATTTATTGCTCGCCGTCGTCTTTGGTCGACTTTGGTCGACTTTGGATGACGACGGGGGTCATCTAGCTGGCTCAAGACCAGAGTCCTCTTCGTCGCACACTGAGTGAAAGTGTGGGGACCCGGAGCGATTATTAAAGTGGAGAATTGTCGGGCTGCGGATAAGGTACACGCACAGACCAGACAGATCGGCAAAACTATGTTCCGATGGTTGGGATCCACTCGCAGCGGCCGTCCGTGCAGCACCCGCCCAGCTCGCGATATAAAAAAGATTTTTCGAGCCGCAGTCCTACGTAGATTTCCTTTTTTCTTCTTTTCTCTTCGTGCGGCTGGCATAACATATTACAGTTTCCCCTGTTTGCTGGAATCCCCTAATCAATGGATTCAATTCACAGCGTCAGTTATGCCCCAGAGAAAATTTAATTGCAGCCGAGCGTTCTTCACTTGATCCAGACGGCTTTCAACCGCCTGGATCGCGCAAGAGCGTTCGGACATATCTTCATTCGTAAACGCGATGAATGTAACGCAGTCGGCGTCACACATTCGTGTTCCTGATACCCAAGCTTCCACTCGCAGCGAGATAGTGGTAAACGTAGAATGCGACACTCGTTCTTGTGTGTTTATGCTTTGTATCTGTTGCAGCGTAGCAGTCACGCGTCACATGCGATCGATCCTGCGGGAACAAGCAAAGGAAGGCGCAAGTTCGGTTTACAAGCCTCAATTTGTGGCTTCCGGCCAAGTTCACGGCTGGAGTCTGTATGAACTGGGCTCTATGTGTTCGTGTCTCATCGCGTTGGGCATTTTCTTTTCGCAAGATTTTCACATCCCCACTGGTCCGATCTTAGCGCGCCGCGCCGCTCTACTCGCCAGCCTCATCTCCGATCTTCTCCAGCTTGCCCATCTCTCTCTTTTCACCAGACTCGCCGATGAGGCGCACTCTGTCGAGGCGCACCTTCTCGCCGTCGCCGTCACCCTCGGTGACGTAGATGATCAGGCTGTTGATGTTCTGGAACTTCACAAAACGGAGGCCAATGTTGGCGGTGCCGTCGGCATTCCAGTCCTTCTCGGTGAGCGTGATGACCTGCGTGGGAGGGGTGTCGTCGGCTTCGCTAAAGTCGAGATTGTGAGGCTTGTTGGTGTACAGGTGGATGGTACCGGGGCGCATCGGGGCCTCGTCGTCGTCGTCGTCGGCTGCAGGAGGAAGAGAGGTGAGCTATGAGTCTCGTCAGTCATGTGTCAAGCTTGGGGTCGTTCGTTGTCTCGTAAATACCTGAAGGGTGTGCAGCTTCAGCATGGACTGGAAGGGCATGAACAGCAGAAGCTGGTCGTCGGCGCCACTCTCGACCCAGTCCTTGGCTCCCTCCTTCTTCGCCAGCGCGCTAGGCTTCGACGTGTCGAACAGAATGCGGACAGGACCAAAGTCCTCGTCGGCGTTCAGAAGCTCACAACCGCGGGACTCAACCTGATCTGTGATGTCGCTGTAACCGCGGGGGAGGGCGGCGCCTCTCCAGCTGCCTCCGCTGGAGCTACCAGAACCCTCGCCCGATCCCGAAGGGGCACCGCCCTCGACCTCCTTCACCAGCTTCTTGACTACCTCCTGAAGCTTGCGGGGGTCGGCGCCCTGGACCTTGTCGAGGGTCTTTCCTTCGCGGAAGACCATGAAGGTGGGAAGGGACGTGACATTGTAGGCGGAGGCGATCTCCTTGTGGGCTTCGACATCGATCTTGACGAAAGTGACGACGTCCTTGCGGGATAGCGAGGACGACAGCTGCTCGTAGAGGGGGGCGATGACCTTGCAAGGGCCGCACCAGTCGGCGTAGACTAGATCCCAATTTGTCAGCAACTCATACGATGCTTGAGTGGTAAGGCGCAACATCCAGGACCGATCAAAAATGGGAGTATTGCATCGACCGATCTTTCTTTGCAGTTGAATCCAAGGTTTGGCACTTATGGCAGTGCTTGAGTTGACTTTTGGAGTCGCAAGGGGTTGGGCATGCCAGTTGATGAGGATGGTACTCACAGTCAGCGACAACTATGCGGGAGCTCGACAAGAGTTTCTGGAACTCTGCCGACGACTTAATCTGAATCGTACTCATCTTCACGACTCAGATGGGTGGTGATCCTGAGCCGGTGGACGTTGTTGATGTGATGGAATCCAGAAGAAAGCTGCCCCGCGACGACATGCACAAGGCAGACCGACCTAGGCGACCGATCTCACTGACGACAGGAGCTTCCCTACCCCGCATCATGCCTTTTATGGACTAGCGCCTCTGATGTTTGTGCACGGACCAATATCATAGACAGACCTTTTGTTGCGTTTGACGTAAGGTCTATCTATGTCTATCTAGACCCCTTGTGATTCTGAAGTTTGGCCATAGTATTCCTATCCGGCTTGGTTGTTTATGAAACCAAAGATGCCTTCCTCTAGTGCCTCCTTTTCCTCACCCTGGCCTCCCGATAGACTCTGGGCTTGATCTGTCGTTGTTCCAAGACAGCGCGCCAATTGCTTATGCTCGAAATGCGGAGCCCAGGAGACTCGTTACAGAGACCATGTTGTGAAATCCAACACACGAACGTCTCAAGCGAATACCATCGTGTGGATTCTATGCGAGGATTCTGGGAGTCTTGGAGGTATATTTGGTAGACGTCGTGCGCCAGAACCTTCCGGTCCTGGTACCTGGTTTGCAGGAGGTCGAGAAAGGCGGCCTGAAACTGCCATGAAGCATTTTCCCTCATGATGCCCCGTTCGACTCGCTTCGCCCACTGCTGTCTCGAAGCCTTTCTTCCAGTAAAATTTCGGTCGGGCTGGTTGCCGAGGCGATTTGGACCATCCGGCGGCACGGTGTGATGTTGCGTTGCCTCCACGACGGGCAGAGCTGTGTGAGGAGAGGCAGAACCCGTGCCCAGGGGCTGTTGGCTCGGTGTATCCATCTTTCGTTTGGGCTCTGGACGACGTCTCGGGAGTGTTCGCAGGTTCTTGAGAGGTTGTTTTGGTCGTGATCGTTGTGCGTTACGATACTCCGGCGTGGTCTTGTCGCTGCGCAGTCGCGGGCGAGCGTTGATGTCTACGAAGAAGGGACAGTATCTCGGTTGGATTGACATCCGATTGTGGCAGCTTACGGGAATAACTTCCAGCTTGCTTCTCCGTATTCTCGACGAGGTCTGCATATGCAATTAATCTGGGGCAAAAGGCAAAGTCATTCGATGGGCGACGGTGGCTTGAAGTTAAACGTGCGTCTACTCTGTGCACAAGGCGACAACGCGACTGTCATCGCCGCCCCAACCAAGCCACCTTACATGGAAGACAGTGAGTGACTTGAATCTGCCACTTGACCGAGAGTTGCGAGCATCTGTCGATTTCGTCGTCGTCGGCTGTCGAGCTCATGGACATCGACAACCTGAAAGATGACAGAACTGTCAAGATGCCTGACCCGCTCTACCGCCTGATTCGAGATGGGGACTGTTATTTCACACCCCCAAGCTGAACATCCCCCTTCTACAAGCTCCCACGCTGCAACAATGACGGACAGTAGTAATAATGACGGACGATAGTGACGATGATGAACGAAAGTAATAATGACAGACAGTATTAATAGTAGTGGACTGTAATATATAGGTGGAGGGTGTGTGAATTACTCGGCCTAGGGGTGTGAAATAATAGTCTCCTGCATTGATATCTCGAGTCTTTTTTTTTTCTAACTGTCACTATGTGCCTCTCATCTTCCCTTGTGAACAGCGAGCGGCCAACCCGCGAGGGGCTTCCCGGTCCAGTATCCTGCGCATTTCCGGCAACTCTTCCAGACTGGCAGACTAGTATTGAGCTTGCTTCGTCGAGAACAGGACCTCTTTAGCCTCTAGCACCGGCAGTTTATCCCTTTCGATGTACAGTTCTTGTAAGGTTGCATCATCACGATATAGAACCTCGAGTCCTTTCTTCATGTGCGTCCATGTAACATGGGTATCGCCAGGAGGCTGGTACCAAAAGTCTGGGATGTCGCTGTCAGAATTCCATATGACGTCGTCGCTGTTCAAGCTAAATAGCTGCACAGTACGGCCTTGAAGATCTTTATGGCTGTCACAGGGCTGAGGGCGAGTCAACACGATGACCTCTTGGTAATCAGGCGTCATGTCGATTACCCGGCTCAATGTCCTGATGCAATCCGTTCTGCTTTCAAAATAATGCCACTCGATGGCGATGTTCTCCACGCTTGGGAGGTACCAATTACTGTCGAACTGTTCGCAGAGCCACGCGACGACATCTTTGCTGTAGTTAAACCAAATACCGTAGGTAAGTGTATCTTGGTTCCCGAATAGGAAGGCACCCTCCTTCTCCGTCACGGCCCAGCTTTCCTTGCAGACACCTCGCAGAGAGGGCGGTTTGTAGTACTGAATGAGGGCCATTTGACCCCCATCGTCATGGTAGGGTACCAAGACACGGGAATCGGGCAATGCCATCTCCCATATAGCGTTTTGCATCTCGGCGGGAAGTCGACGGAAGTTGTGGAAAGTGCCAGCCAGGTAGTTCATAAGCCTATGCCGCATCGTGGAATTTTCTTTCAATTGAAATCCGGGACTTACCCGGATGAGGACTTTGGTCGCTGAACGCATCATCCTGAAAATCCAGGGCCCTCGCTTGCAACTCCGTGGCTCTGACAAGTGCCGTCTGGCTCTCCATGTTTCCATGCCAGTTAGATTACATGTATGGTTCTTTTCGCGACCGTGTGAGAACTTACCGATGAGGCCTTTCAGTCTGTAAAGCTCTCTGGCGTCCAAACCATGCGAAAGTCTTGATCTTGTAATATTCGAGATGATAACGGACTGCTGTGCCAAAAGATTGGTAGTCTCGGCGGTCAAGCTAATAAGTCGGCCCATGCCTTTGCTTCATGGCGGTTGGGCGAGGGACTAGAATTGAGTTCAGAGGAGAAGTGTTCAGATTTGCCCTTCAACATGTGAAATTGATGAGAGTGAAAGTGAGATGTGGAGTGGGGGAAAAAGGTATAGTGGGAAAGAATGCCCACTTGGTTAGAACCTGGGTTTATTTGAGGCAAAAACTCCAAGTAAGGAAGGTAGGCAAAAGTCTGAGGCCAGTAGAAGGTGGTCGTCCGGAAAGGGAAGTTACGTGATAATTATCAATTACCGTCCATTTTTTAAGTCCATATCAAAGGGCCCTCTATGGGCCCCAAGGTAGTCTAGGCATCCAGTTATGTACATCATTGCCCTGGGGACTGCCTTCCTTGCCTAAGTCCGAAGACAAACCTGTACTCTCATCATTACCAGGTCGAGCAAGTCATTCCTCATTGGTTTCCCTTCTGTCCCGCCAAATTTCTATTCTCGTCTCTCACCGTCATTGTTTTCTCTCACTGTCATTTTTTTCTTGAGGGTATCGGGGGGTAATACACCAGAGCTATTCTGTTTCTAGCCGAACCTCACTAAAAAGACAATGAACTATATCGCTCTCTCGAATATAAAAATTCTGGAGACATAGATAAAGATATGAAATACGCGATGAACTTTGTTGGAGACATGAGTTCGAGCTGATCCGGGGGGCTAGTAGATTCTAGGGCAAAGTCTTTACGTGAATGTATACATATTCCTAGTGTAATAAATCTGGTCGGCCTGCAGGTTTGAACATTGTGTGGCCAGTAGCCGCCGTCGCTCCTTTGATGGAAGCTGCTCCTTTCGGGTTGCCCAACCCACGTCGCCTGGAATATTCATACTCACGTACCTACCTAGGCACCTAGGTAGGCAACTAGAGTGTCTGCCATAGATTCTTCCCTTGGTTGTCAGGTCCAAGAGAGCAACGACGCGTCTCTCCGGCCCCAGACTAGGAGGTTTCGGTCTCAACACAGGAAGCCACCAAAGGACAGCGCCTACCTCAGACGAACAGAACCAGCAAGGAATACCTGAGCGCGGATGGTCATGCCAGCTTTCAGATGGCTCCTCAAGACGAAATGAGCGCTCTGGGAGATTCATCTCACGACAAGAGCCGAGAGGGAGTCGCCTTCGGTCCCTTTCATGCTGTCTCATGGGTTCTGAAGTTATTCCAGGCTCAGATCACAAGAGCTCTTTCCAGCGGTAGGTCCGGCCGGCTCGGTTCCATGTCTCTCATCGGGAGTCCTCACGTCTCATATCATGGAACTTTGCAAATCTAACACCTTGGCTTCGCCAATCTATCAGCCAACAAGTGTCACGCGGCGACAATTGCGACGGAATTTCATCGCTTCCAAGAGCTGCCGCCGGAGATCAGACGCCTCATCTGGCGCGCGTCCCTCCCCCCGGCGCGCATCTACGAGCCCGTGCAGGGCATATGCGCCTTCGTTGACTTCCTCAGCTCGAGGCCCACGCGATTCGTCCGCGAGTGGCCGCCGCCCGCGATGCGCGCGGCCTGCCGGGAGGCCTACGGCGTGTGCATGGCGGCGGGCAGGTTTCGTTTCGGCTACTTCGACGGCTCCAGCGTCCGCGGCGTGTGGTACAACAACGACCTCGACGCCGTCTACTACGCCTCCGACGACACTTGGCGACACCCCCTCGGCGACATCAGGAACATCTACGTCGGCGCGGACATCGCCCTCGACCCCGTCCAGTTTGCGCGCTTCGTTGCTGACTGCGACGTGACCTCCTGCTCTAGGCTTGTCGTCGCGGTCGACCCGCGGCTCCAGAGCTACGAGACTACCGATTTCGAGGGAACGGAGCCGTTCTTTCGACCGATGCAGGACAACGACATCGTGGGTCTCCGCCAGACTCCGGCTGGAAGCCTCCCTGATGATGTGAATAAGAGTACCGTCACCTGGGCGGATCTCAAGCTCATCCTCCAGGATTCTCTCAAGTACCAACTGGTGATGCCGCGGTTGGAGGCAGTGGAGGTCTTTCGGAGACGCTTGACAAGGGAGGATGAGGCGCTAGAGTGAAAGGGCACGGGCTGGATAAGAATATCTTCTGGATATACGCAGCCGCTGGGTGACACGCGCCGGTCTGGAGAGACCTCTATTCCGGGCTCTCACTTGAGAGGTAGCTATATGTATTATATTGGGCCAAGAACATCACGAACAAGCGTCTCTGCCGTGCCATTCCATAAACCAAAAAGCAAAAAGCAAAAAGAAAAAAAAAAAAATAAGAAACACAAGGAAAGCCGGTCGTCCGCATCACCTACGTTGAACGAGTGCCGCCAGAAGCTTTTGTAGCTGCGGGCTATCGAACTACCTTGAGATATAGGTCTGAGGGCGAAGCTACGGGTCATGCGCTGTAGAAGACAAGAAGCTTCCGCGATGTTCTGGTTGAGCCTCCAAGGAAGCCCTCCAAGGAAAGCCGTGTATCCGATCACCAACTTAAAAAGCATAGTCCAAGAGAGAGAGGGGGAAAAAACAGAAGAAAGAAAGCCGGACGCCTTTGTGATTATGCTACCTGTCGGAAAGCATCCTTCCAAACCCAACCAACACCTTGCGTCGTGATGTTTGCCTAATGCCAAATCCCAAAGTCCTAGAAGAGTCCCATAGCCAGTAAAGACGTAAAGAAAGCCAGCCGTCTCAGTTCATCTACTAATCGAAGAGACCGGGCCGGGCTCTCAACATCTCCATGCCCACCAGCTTGGGAACGCGGCCCTCACTCAGGTTCCGGACTTCGACGACCTGCTCCCCCCAAAGCTGCTCGATGATGCGCTTAACGTCTCTCCAGACGACGACGTTTCCTAAATCTGTCGACATCTCCATCGGGTAGTCGTGGTTGCCGACTATGTCGTCGCCGCGAAGATGGTATAGCTTGGCGGGCATACGGGGATGCGGGATACAGGAGCGGAGCTCCCAGTCCACAGCCTGCAGCATGATTACCTCGCGGCAAGAGGTGAAGTGGTCGAGAACAACGTCAATTTTGGCGACGCAGTTGTCTTTGTTCAGAAGCTTAGTGTGGGGGATGGCAACGCGGACGACACGGGACATGTCAATGTTGGTCCAGTTGGTGGGCTCTGCGCGAAGGTAAAGAATATCCTCTGCGTGGTTGAACCAGACGCCCTTGTAGGAGCCGCCGAAGAGGCCGAACTCGAAGCTACCCGCCTCGAGAAAGGCGTTGTTGGCTTCCCTGCAAGCCAAACGAATCTTGGGCGTCTTGTGGGCGGTGACGGACATGTCAGGGAGGCCGGCAGCCACGCGCGCGGTAGCGACCGGGTTGGCCTGGTTCGGGTCTGTGTGGGCGGCACGCATGATACGATGGAAGTGGCTGTCGGGACCAGACAGCTCGAAGAGCCTTCCGCCAGGGAGTGCGAGCTTCCAGATCTTATTGCGGAGCTCGAGCGGCAGCTTCTTGAACTGACGGAACTCGGCCTTGGAGTTCGAATGGCGGGAGCACTTATCATGAAAGTCGATGCCAGAGTAATTGCCAGAGTAATTGGACAGAATGGCTCTGAATGAATCCTTCTTCTTCTCTTGCTCTGCTTGGAAAGTGTCAGCATGAGTCACAGATGACTTCAGAAAAGGGAAAACCCATGCGCTTCGTGGACGGCCGATTGCTCTTCTTACTCTCGATCTTTTTGATCTTGTCCTTCAGCTCGCGGTTCTCCTGGAGAGCAGTGTCATACTGCGTCTTTAGAGATGCCGCCTCAGCACCGGCAGCCTGAGAAGGACCATTGGCAACTTCGGAGGCAACAGCCGCACGAACATAGCTCTGGACTGCGTCCATCAGGCTCTGTGTGGCCGCAGCCATAGGATCGGTAGCCGAATGGTTTGCCATGGTGCGACAACACCTAGGTGCCTGTGTGAAGTGAGACGGGATATCAAATGTGAGACTTCAGAACAAGAGACTTACCTGAAGGGTTGGTCGGTTACTAGGTAGGTACGTAATATTGAGTGATTGTGGCTTGTGAAGTGAATGATGCCAGGGTGATGAAAGCAAGGTTATTTTTTGTTGTGTGTAGGTTGGGTGGCTAGGCAGAGTGAGGAGGCAGGTGCTTTGGAGTTAGGTGCTTTGGGGGCAACAAAAAGTGCAGGCGGCCAGATCGAGGCAATTGGATGCAAGAAGTGTGTCAGATGACCCACAGCTCGGACCAGAGAAGATGACCACTGATTCTGGGGTCTTTTGCCTTCCTGTAATTGAGCTTGATGAGGGTGAGTAGATGGCAGAAGTGAAAGATGAGGTTGAAAGTGGTAGCCTCAGGTTGGTTGGCAGGTGCTGCCGAATGTTTGCTTTCCCCTTGAAGGAAGCCCGGAAGGAAGGAAGGAAGCACACCAGTCTGTCCGTCCTGCTGCGTAGGTACTGAAGTACTTCCCCCAGCCATACACCTAGGTCATGTAGATAGGTACCTCAGTACAGCGGACAGGCGCCTCTGCCTCACCTTGGCAAGCACACCCCCGTCATGCAGACAGCAGCACACTGCAGGGATCCCAGAAGACGGCGGGAGCGATGCTAGCGCCCGGAGAGGGGCCTCGCACGGGCCTTACGTTCGGGTGGTTTTGTAAATGCTACAAGAGGTAGGTAAGCTCGTGGTGTCTCTGAAGGTCTGTATTTTATGTTTGTTTTTGAGTCGATAGGGACTCTGGAAGATTATGGGAGGTATGGTACTATGTGCTCTTTTTTCTGAAGCTGGAGGAGTAGTTGGAGTGGTGTCTCTTTCATAGGAATCACAGATGAGGTAAACAAGAACTGGCAAGAGGGTCACTATTGTATTCATTGTGGCTGGCTGAACTCTACTGGGAAGAGTTCTTATTTTTCAGAGCAACTTGCATACAAGGCATTAGGTATTTGCAAGCAGATTTTTCAATTTGATATTTTTCTTTTACAAAGGTATTCATTACAGCTGATAAGCTTGGTACAGTGGCTGACGCCCAGGTCAGCGGCAAGAGGAACTTTGGAAGAAGGACGATGCAGGGTTCCCAACATACTAGGTAGGGTTCAAAGTTAGGTCTCACATGAGCAGGATCTCTTTAAATCCAATTTAAGTCAAGTGCAGCATCCCGCGGAGGAAGTAACCCAAAGGCTTTGTTGCCCACATGGGAGACGGCGCGAGATACCAACATAGGTAGGTAGGTAGCTTCGGGGATTAGGTTTCTTTTTCTATCCTTCCTAATGGTCTAAAATAGCTGTCTAGGTATCTACCTCCAAACGCCCCGTCATTGCGCCAGCATTCAGCCTGCGGGTTGAGGACAGTAAGGCGCCGAGCAAGTGCCACTGGCCAATCACGGCGCAGGTGTGAGGCACTGGGTCGTCAACAGGCAAACGCTTCCACAGCTCTCGGATCGCCAGTGGTTGATTAAGGTGGGCGGCTACTTACATGACTCCATGGCTTGGTAAATTAAAACAGTTGCAGGACTCAAGACTAATACGCGTGACAAAGGGAGAATATTTACCTTTACCTACCCAAGGTGTTTTCTGCAGCATTGTCTTGATTTAAGGAACCGGCTATCTCGTGTCAAGCATGAGACATTCCTTATCTATGGGTAGACAACTGTAACCTGCCCGGGATGCATCGGATATGACGCTTGTCTGCATGTAAAACACCACAAAGGACGAAACTGCCACATCACAGCCAATACAATATTCTGTAATCTTCTAAGATATGTAGGTCAAGAACACGTGGGATTATCTGTTTCTCCTAGTGGTCGACCCCGGGTAACATTAAGCCAGACGAACTCCCCGCCAACCCACTGCTTCATCCACGCATCTACCATGGGTTGGGCGCGACGACGGTGTAGTTTCTCCAGCCGCCGTTGATCCTGGCGTGCTCAATAGCCTCGTGGTGCTGGTCGAGCGGGAAAACGGCCAGCTCAGTACCGCTCTCCTTGCCGATCTGCAGCTGGCCGCCCTCAATCATCCTGATGAGCTGCTCCAGCGTCCTGCGCTCGCACATCCACTTGCCCTGAAGCTTCAGGTTCCTGATGCCGAAGGACGCGTAGGGGATCGTCAACTCCGTAGCACCGCCGCTGAGTATGATCCTGCCCTCACGCTTCAGCGCGCGCAGGGCGGCGCTGAGGTAAGGCGGGTTCTTGAGTTCGCCGGGGGTCCAGTCGTTGTAGATCTCCGCGCCGGCTCCGTTGGGCGTCTCCTTGAGGATGTTGGCGGCGTCGACGTCGTCGTTGCCGGTCATGACGACCGTCTTCAGGCGGGGATGGTTGTCGAGCTTCTTGCGCATCGCGGCGAGCTTGGCTTCACTCCGGCCCAGGGCGACGACGTTGGCGCCGGCGGTCAGGGCAATTTCCACGGCCAAACCACCGAAAGAACCTCCAGAGGGGCCGATGACGACCGTCTCGGCGACCTTGACGTCGGCAGCCTCGAGGAGGGCGCCGGCAGCGACGGAGTAGTGGGCGATAGTGTGCAAGATAGCAGGGTCGTAGCCCAGGTCGCCGAAAAGACGCTTCTCATCCAGGAGGTAGACGTTCTCGAGCGGCACCTTCTGGTACTGCTGCAGCGAGCCGTCACGCCACTCCTTGGTGAGCTTCTTGCCCTCTTCGCCATGGCCACCAATGTGACCGATCATGATCATCTTGCTTGGGTCGTCACGGCCGCGAGTGGTGGCGTCGACGTAGACGAGATCTCCGACCTTGACGCGGACAGCATCCGGACCGACAGCGTGGATGCGACCAACGGCGTTAGGGTTGGGCACGTAGGGGGTTGGCATGTTCAGAGCCTCGAGCAGGCCGGAGTGAACGAGGTGTGTGTAGGGAACGATGGGCGCCGCCAGTACCTTGACAACGACGGTTCCCGTAGGGGCCTCCGGGATGGGGAGGTCGATGACCTGGGCGGGCTCCTTGTAGGAGGCGAGCCAAAGAGCTCTGTTGGTGCCGTCGGAGCTCATCTTGAAGGGTTTCGGGTGTTTTTACTTGGAGAGAAAGAGGGAAGTGATATCGAACTAAGTGGCTTCATCGTGAACAGCTCATGAACTCGGCGGAAAGCGGTCGTTATTAAGGAAGCTGGGAGATGTTGATGTTTCTCGGGCCATGTTACGAGTCCGACTTTAAACGGGGTCTGGTGGGGGTTGGCGGCTTCAAGAGGCCCAAATCGGTTCGTTTATGGAGCCGAGGGGCGGCCGGGGCGGCGTCGAACGCGGCGAAGACACAGACGGACTCCGACAAGTTGCGTTGGCCGAAAAGGAGCTGCGGTCTTTTGGCCGCTGGAGACAGCCGGGATTGAGACGAAGTCGTGACATCATCCAGCATCGAGTAGGTTTGTTCAGTTTCTGGTTCATCTTGCTCTGCAATTTACAACTTCGATGGAAGTATTAGGCAACGTAGCTGCTGGAGACGTTAGGTCTCACCCGAGCCTGCCGGGCGGTCTGCCCGCGTCAAGCCCGCGCTCGAGCCCTCCAACCGGTGGAGATCTCTGCCGTTGTGCCCCACCAGCGCCGAGCGAAACTGGCGACGGCTGTCCAATCCGTGAAATCGGGGTCGGGTGTGGTCCCGATCACTTGACAAAATAGGCAAGTGACATGACTAGCGACGACCGGGGATGTTTTCACCTTATACCGACTATGCCCCAAACATTGGGCGCAGTGTTCGTCCCTGACTTCTCTCGCCTGCCGCTTTGGCTCTCTCCACGACGTCCGCTTACATAAGGTGCTCGACGACACCTCAACGACGGCCTTCGTAGCACCTAGGAATCCATACACTGGGCTCGAACATTTTCCAGTCGATAGGGGGGAAAGTGGACGGAGAAGTAGGACATTTGAAGACGCGGCTTTTCTCAACATTTGGAAGGATTTCGGGAATTTCCGAATTAAACAACGTTATCCGACGGGAAGCCAGCGACATTCAACTCTCCAGCGTGTCTTGACCCCACGAAGCCCTTGCAGCGGGAAGGGGACTTGGCTCTCGCGTAGGGCAGTCCAATCAACAAATACAACACAAACCCCAAAGTTTTGCAAAGCAAGGTGGGGGCCGCTACTGGGCCAAGGGCTGGTACTCTCCACGGGAGTGGCTTGTGATTCCCCATATGAAGAGTCCCATGGCAAAGAAAATTCGCCTGCTCCTTCTAGATTCGATTGTCAAAGAACACCATTCAATGCCTGCTATGCGAGTTTGTGTCTGACAAACAAGTGAGGACAATTCTTCAACGAATACCCAGTACAGTACCTACCTGCCAAGTACCTAGGTAGGTAGGCAGGAACATATCTGTCCATCCACGTGTCTGACCTACTAGGTAGGTTTGGAAGGAAGGAGTCCAGATGATGCCTTCCTTCCCTGAAAACTTCACTAGGTATAATATTTCTTTTAAGGAATGGAAAATATTCCTCTGTCTATGTACTTTCCTCATTTGCTACTATCTTTTATATATTCCCATTGTAAGAATTAGTAATTCAAATAACTAAGCTATGCTACTGACTTAAAAAAGTCCTTTGGTCTTATTGGGATATTGCAGGGAAGAAGATATATACCAGTAATGAATCCCCATTATCTTTGAATTTAAACTGTCAGTGGACAGATCTTGAGTTCCTTCTGTTTTGGGCAAGATGTCTTGCCTGGGCCTGGGAATCAGGTTGCCTGAAAAAAGGGTAAGGCAAGGTGTGGTAAGGTAATGCTGTTTACACCTCTCAAAAGACCGGCGACTCACTTTCTTTGAAGTATTCAAGTATTCCGTTATTATTTCCCATGCAAAAGTGCCCACAGTTATTTTTTCCCCATTTCCACATACTCTTCCCAACCCTTTTCTTCACACATCACAATAACAACCACCAGCACGCATTGCAGGCTTCATTCTCCAACTCGCTCTTCTGCGCGCTTCCCAGTAGTAAGTCATCCTACCTATTCACATCTCATCTTAGTTCTCACTCTTACTGATTCTACTTTTGGCCTTCACAGGCAACATGTTTCGCTCCTGGGCCCAAGTGGCGGGCGCGGGTGTCTCTACACCCAGCCCTTTGCGTCAAAGCATCATGATCCCCACCTCACCTTCCACATCACCACCGCGCCCTTGTCCCACCGGCACCCCCGGTGTCTCTGGTGGTGTGTTACCCCCAGCCGGAGGGCTTGATGTCCTTCACGATGCTGCTGCTGCTGCTGCTGCTGGTGCCGGTGGTGGTAGAGGCAGCTTGGCCCTGGGCGACCACAACAAGCTGGCCCAGGGTGTCCATTACACCTGGGCAGAGGAGGAAGAGGTTGCCCCAATCTCTCCTGGAAGCAACACCTCTTCTTCCTCTTCCTCCACCACCACCTCCACCACCACCTCCACCACCAAGAACAACAACAACAACAACAACAACAACAACAACAACAACAACAACAACAACAACGACTCCAACATGGTCAACGCCAAGCGAATGGAGAAGCTGGCCGACAAGGCCAGAGCTGCTGCTGCTGCCGTCGAGGCGGCTGAGCTTCCTCTCGGCGCCACCGCCCCTGCCGCCGAGCCCGCCAAAGTTGCAGCCTCCTGCTCCGTTGCGGGGGCGAGAAAGAAGAGGAAGGATGAGAAGGCGAAGGCCCGAAGAGAGGAGAAGGGCAAGTACAAGAAGGTCGAGGGCTCTCCCTCCGATGAAGATGATGCGCCCAGTGGCACCTCGACCGAGGTTATGACCACGGCTGAGGCGGCTGCTGAAGCTGCCGAGTCTAAGGAGGAGGCTCTCAAGAGAGCCATGCTGGCCTCTCTTGAGAGGGCTCGCCGCCGAGAGTAAGTCATTCTCACGGAAAAGCAAAAGCCGATTCGACATTGCTAATTATTTCCCTCCCTCTTGTTTTCAGGCTCTACGGCGCCAAGGATGGTTATGACCTGATCATCGAGTTCGCCAAGGATGGCTTTCAGGCGAAGCTTCACCGGGACGTCATCGTCGCTGAGTCGACTTGGTTCGCAGAGCGTCTTCCTCCTGCCGACGAGGTAAGTCGTCCAGACTCCATCGCGACCATCTCGAGCTCTATCGGTTATTAACGTTTCCTGCCTCAGAACGACATGACCTTCTACGTCCTCGGCGAGTGGGCTTCGAACATGATGAGTCCCATCATTATGTTCATCTACACCGGAGGTGAGAATTTGCTTGGTTCCGCAGCTCGAGAATTTTCTTACTCACAGAAATCGTAGTTTTGCCCGGTTGTAACCTCAACACGACCTACAAGTGGGACTTGCGCTTCGTTCAATTTGCCGTCACGACCTACCGTCCCGCGGCTGCTCTTGGAGTTCAGTCTGTCGTGAAGCACCTCCTGGGCAACATCGATGAGGCTGCCAAGTTTTACGCTCCCACTCTCAATGGTCGGCTATATCACTACAAGTTCCAGAGGCTCGAGTCGATGTCCGGCTTCGAGATTCCTCTCCGCCTCTCCTACATCTGCCTGTACCAGGAAAAGCACAACCCTGAGGCCATGCGAGAGATGAAGCTCCATCTTTCCAAGCTCTTCGTCGCTGTCATGCCGTTTATTCGCCGTCAGCTCCCCTTCAGGACTTTCATCGACGACTACTGGTCCAATCTAACCTTTCCTTGGCGCGAGGACATGCACAGTTTCCATGTCGAGGGCCTCCTTCCCGAGTATCCCAAGATTTTCAACAGGTCCGGAAACTGGATCAACGAGGAAGACGAGGAAGAGGGCGGCGACGAACAGGATGAGCAGCAAAAGCCCGAAGACCAGAACATTGGTGTCCCCGGTCCTTCCACTGACGCGCCCGAATACTACGCCGCGTCCATCGATGAGATCATTCGTCGCACTGAAGCCGCCGGATTCAAGGTCACTTGAATCTCGCCAGTCTGGTTCATGCCATGTCGTCGGTAACAGTGTTCGGCTTCTGAAAACTTTGAGATTCGTGCGCTCGTCCAATGTTTCTCGTTCAGCGAATTCGAAAAGGACGTCTTTCTACCATGGGACGTTGTTAGTCGCCTCCGACTTTCGATATCCATGGCACGAAACATGCTCGACTCCGCAGACCCAACGACAACCTCCGACCTCGCATACTTTGACAGCAGACAAGTCCGCAAACCTCAATACCACTCTCCTCCCTCCAGCTTCTAACGGCGAACCGACAACACCGGTTGCGATCGGCGGTTCACTCTTCTAGAGATTGGATGGACAACTTTGGGTCGCTCGACACGTGTACCATTGGAGTTCCTGGGCCGAATTGGAACACGCTTGGATGGAGACTCGTGTTACATTGGCTGGACTCTGTTTTTTTTTTCTTCTCTTTTCCTTCCTTTCTCTTCACTTTTCTTTTGTCTCCATGGGGAAGCGCACGACGCCCCTCTGGTTTGGGTTTGGTTCCGGGCGGGAAGATACCCTTGGGTTTACGGATCACTCGGCAGTGATGGCGTTTAGGAAATGGACTCGCTTAGCTTTGACTCAGATGTTCTGATTCTCGGCCGAGATGGCAATCGAAAGAGATCTGATCATGCACTAACTACCTGCTCGTATGCCATGACGAGGCGCGACCATCGTGAACGCGTGCGAACCCGGACAGTCGCCAATCTAATAGATGCAGGTACATCCCAGTTGACCGCTCCCAGTGGCTGGGCTTAGCGTCAACGTCTGCTGGGGCCTCCCGTGTTGACCGCTGAAGATGGCGGGGGAGAAGTCGCTAACGTCCGCTAGTGACTCGGTGCCCCTGGAGACACAGCGCTCAGGCTGCGCGCGATTGCAGTGAATGGAGTCGGGCCTCGTGTTAGTGCCGGCCGGCCCTGCCACACGATTGCGACGAGACTTGACGATGGCTGGTCAACATGGCTGGGTAACATTCGAGAATGCCGCTATTGCAAGCATTTTCTTACTTAAGTGTTGCAGATTTTTCTGAGACGCCCGATCGGAAGCACGAGGCGTTCGGCTGTTGAAACTATCGATTCTCACTTGCCGATCGAGGAAAGAAGCGCCATTCATCGGCAAGCGAAGGTACGGTACGGTACTGCGTCTCACTTGCCGCACTTGGAGCAGCAAACGCAGCCCGACACTGTGTTGCACACATACGTTACTCTGCCTGCCACAGTGCGCATTCTGAACTATCATCATCATGTACGAACCTCAGAAGGAGTCTCGCCGCCGAGGCAACTCCGTATTCCCGCCACGAACCTCAGCACAAAGTCTCAGGAGCCAATACAGCAGGAGCCCGCATATGGTTCAGCTTATTCAAGAATTTCGGAAACAAGACGACATCTACGAACCAGTCCCGCCGACGCCGCCCCCGCGGGCACCAGGACGGCAGCGAAGCCGGACGGTGCTCCAGCCCACGCTGCGCTTTGCATCGCCTCTCGAAAACGTCAGCCCTAGGCGTCGGCCTAAGACGCCCATGAGTGCACCTGTCGTGTATGATCTCACTCCCCAGCAGCAGAGTGTCGTCCTCCCGCTTTCAGTCCCAGAAGTAGTGGAAGAAGAAGAAGAAGAGGAGGAGGAAGACATGCCGTTGCCGCCGTCGAAGGAACCCTCGCCGCTGTCTTCTCGCGAAGGAGAAGAATCCGACAACCAGAGTTTCGATCTTGACGGATTTCCCATGCCTCCTGATTTTGTCGACAGGGAGCCTCTTACTCCCGTACACGAAAGCGACGACTGGGTCGACTTGGAGGACACGACGGGCAAGGTGTACGCTTTCGACCCTTCTCATGCGTCCGGTGATCCGTCAAAGGATGACGATGCGTCGGATCTAGAGACACCTTTATCAGATGACTCCACGTTGAGAGGGGAGGAGCCGCCTTTGAGCCGGGCGTTCTACGTATACCAATCACGGTATACGGGGGAAGGGATTCTCGGTGGCTCCCACTCTGCGGCTTTGGAAGTGGTATATGATGCGAAGAGAAGGCGGCAGTCGCTGTTCAGATGGCTGTAAGTTGCGGATCGACCTAAGAGGCCTCGTTTCTAACTGTTTCCAGACACGTACAGCAAGACATGATGAACTTTGACGAGTTTACGGTACGTCCAGTCGATTCCCCGCCTTTCGCTTTGGAAGATCCTCGATCTGACCGTCTTCCAGAATGAAATCTCACGATCCCTATCCGAGGGCGAGCAGAAAGACATCCGCAAGCTCCTCTCCGATGTGAGGAAGAATTACGCCAAGACGGTCCGCACATCGAGGCAGACCACCGTGAAACACATGGAACCCAGCTATTTACAGCTCCCCCTCCAAGCCGGCGACCCAGCGAGGCCTTCGCAACAGGGAAAACGGTCCGTCATTTGGCTCTGTCTTCCTTACTTCTCACTTGAGGAGTACTCGGGCATCCTCTCCACCCAGAATCCCGGCGCATATCCGCCCCAGACTTTACTCCAGTCGTCATTTTCAAGAAACTCTGAGAAGAGAGACATGATGCAGGCGACGCGACAGATCGGAAATGGCGAGAAGAACAACTGCTTCCATATCCGCCAGCTATGGTGTATCGTGCTGGACAACTCTCTTCTCATCACCTGCGGATCCATGTCAGAGGCCGTTTTGCGCGGACAGACTGTGGACATTCTTACCGAGCCAGCACGCGACTCCCCACTTGGTGAAGACTCTGGAAGAATCCTCGTTCAATATGGCGGTTCTGTACTCTGGTCCTTTCCCCTAGAGGAGTGCCAGACTTGGTTCGCCTTTATCGCCCACTTTTGCGACTTCTGGCCCAAGGCAGTACGGTTTCAGCTCAACGGCCGAATGCTGACAGAAGCACGCTGGTGGAAGGTCATCCAGTTGGCTAGAACGTCCCGCAGAAACGTTGTCATCATGATGGAAACTTGGTACGTCTAGCCTACTCCGGAACAAGGGCAATTATAATTGACACGAAATGTAGCAACCCACCACAGCTCCCCCCGAGCGGAATACTGAGACCGATCGGACAAGGAATGGACGACAACCAAGCCGGACCAGGAACTAGCAACAACAGAACCCAGCCAGGATTTGGTCTTCGCCCACCTCCGCTCTCTCCGGGAAAGCGCCTGAGCTACCCTGCTGGGCACGAAAAAACCAACGCGAAGTTTCACGTGTTCGGCTGGGCTAAAGCGCACACGCCCAGCCCGGTAGAGGGTCCTAATTTTGTTGTCTTACAGAAGCAGCTCTCCGAAGTTGAGGAGTTCCTCACTGCCGAGACGAATGGCGCGGATCGGCGGGCTTACTTGGACGCTGAGATGTCAACGCGTGAAGCCACCTATGCCTACATTGAGCAGCAGGGGGTCGCTATCCAGGGGATGAAGAATAAGCCGCTCATGAAGCACGACTACGAGGGACGAGTTGACATTTTCAACGCGGCGGACACCTTGTTTAGGTTCTTCTTGCCTCCCAAGTTTGACGGGCCGACAACGGAAAGGTATTGGGGCGCGGTGATGAATCTGGTCTTGGTAAGCTGCTAACGTCCGCGCAAACCACGCTCGAGACTTGCTTCTAACAAGGCTTCAGACCCCTAGACTTGACGCATCTGAAAAAGACTCGCATTCCTATGCGCTTGACAAGCGGCGTCGCGGCGCTGTGCATGCGAATGTCCCGATGATTCGGAGAGTTCTTCGACAGCTAGCCCTCCCCGTCATGGCTTTCAAAAGAATCCTGTCTCATGCCGGGCCGACAGATCGTCTGGAGATCGATGTGCCTCTCGACTTGATCCGTGCATGGCTTCATCTGGTCATGGGTCTGATCTACGCCAGCCATGAAACACATAGTTGGGAGGACCATCTCGAGGTGGCCGACTCTCTCGTAAAAAGCGGCATGAAGCAGGTTATGGAACGCCTGTCAAATCTTAATCTCCTGGAACGATCTTCCGTACTTCCGCTGGAGGTGGTATCCATGCTCAGCTACGGCCTCCTTTCCAACACATCGGGAAGGTTCGCGGGAATCAGCGACACGTACTCAGAGTATCTGAAAGCTTTGGTAAGTCTGAATTTGGGTTGGACCCGTGGTTTCATGGTCTGACAAGTTCGCAGGAGAACGAGGTTGCGAATGGAGCATCCGATATGTCCTATCAGCAGAGAATCAACTTTTTGCGCCAAGAGGTGGTCGTCGTCAACCGCACGATAGCTGCGCAGCACAATGTCTTCAACTCTATTTTGGCCTCAGGGGACGAAAGCTCGGCCACCTCGCCCAGAAGTCGCCGTGTGAGCCGGGTCCAGCATGGTGAGACGAACGGGAGAGCCAACCAGGCCACGCTGCGATCCCACTTGTGGATGGCGAGGAACAGATATGCCGAAGAAGACGAGGCGAACGTTCTTTTGGAACCCATGGCCGAGGTTTCAGACTTTTACAAGCTTCCGTCCACAGACTCGGCCGGCTTCAGGGACCTTCTTGCTGCCGAGTGCACGCAGTTACTGGAGCGACGGGCGAGGGACTTTGACGAGTACGCTGAGCAAGCCGATGTGCTTGAACAAACGGTGCGGAAGCTTCCAAACTACCGCGACAAGGATCATGGCACTGACATTGACTGCAGAACCTCAACAACGCGGCAGTGACGAAGGACCGCCAAGAACAGGCCATTTACGCTTTTACCATTGTCACCATCATCTTCTTACCTCTAAGCGCCGTTTCGAGCATATTCGGGATGAACTCAAGCGACATCCGCGACATGGAAGCTGGACAGTGGCTGTACTGGGCGACGGCGATACCTGTCACCATCCTAGTCATCGTACTGGGCTTGTGGTGGATGGGCGAAATGGGGCACTTGTTCAACTGGATGGCCACGAAGCTGCGAGGCGGCGACGACTTCGGATCGAGGTTTCCTGCGCACTCCGACATATCAGAGAAGCCGAATCCTCGTGACGTGACACAGGTGCTCCCCGCCCCGGCTGCTGTTTACACACAGTCGCCGTCAGCCAAACGAACCACCCTCACGAGGCGGCCTGACCGCCGGCTAGGGAGTCGTCATGGACGGCAAGAAAACTGAGAAGGCTGCCTACCGCGGCAGCTGCGGCCACTTACTTTGCGCTGCTCTGTTGAGCCCCAGTCGACCATAGCAACGACCTTGGATGGAATCAAGGTCGTGTGGGGACCACCGATTCATCTAGGAACCCTAGTCCAAGGGTCTCAACAGGCAGTTCTAGACTCGGTCTGAACAGAAATAAGAAACGGCTGGCTGGAGGTTGGGCTCCAAATGGAAGGCCGCGTGGTTAGCTGGGATGAGCATCCATGCGCTGCAAGAACGATCGCGAGATGAGATCGCGACACCCATCGCCTTGGCATCGGGGACGGGGGCCCAACCGAAACTGAGGCCAGCCGGCAGATTCACGAGCGACGCCGGGCACTTTTCTCTCGCCCAACGCCCCGGACCTCGGAAGCGACAAGAATGTGCGCCGAGGTGGTTGGGTCGACGATGGAGGTGCCAGCTCACCCAATCTGACAAGCTCAGCCCTGCAACCCCACGACCAGGGGTCCTCCCCCCAGAAGCGCGCTCGAGGGCACTTGCATCTCGCCAGATGGCGGTGCGGTACGGCCCCGGGAGTGCGGGACCCGGCTGTGGGAATGCCGCCCACGGCACGGCAAAGCGCAACAACCTTGATTCTCCCCGACCACTGCGCGGTGACGGGCATGTGAAGCATGCACAGCGAAGGATGCCAGATAGGCCGGCACGCAGACCAAGCAGGCCACAGACGCAGGGCTCTTTGACTTTGCGGATGACTGGTCGACGAGAGGGTCGAGACCGGGGGTGTCAGCCGGCAGCGCAAGGCACCCCTTCCTTGAGGTGGAGGAAGGAGGTAGGGAAGGATGGCCGAGATTCCTGATTTTTGGCGTGACGTGCCCACTGGCGTCATAAGGCCTCAATTGTCCAATCGCGGGCCCTTGTCAACCACCTGTAGGGAAGGAAGATGGTGGACGGACTGGATAGAAGGGGTCTGGCTCGCGTGGAAGGGAAAAGCGGGAAGGACAAAAAGAGGGAGGGAGAAGGGTTGAACGGGATGCCCTTGTCTCGTTGGGTGACGGAGGCGCGAAGTTCATGGTGTGGTGTTTTTGGGCGGGATGGAATTGTCCTTGTCATTGTCACGTTCGTAATTATTGTCATGGTTTCGTCCTTGACAGCCTAATCAGAGCCCAGCAGTTTACTGCGTACACTACTATTATCTATGCACTGCCTACTACATACACTACTGCGCCTTCAGACTATTACCAGCAACCCCACCGTTGACTCTTCTTGCGTGCATCTTCGGTCGGGCCTCCCGCTGCCGCTGCCGGTATTACTGACTGACTTACATTGACCGAAGGCGATGGCGCCTCCGAGCTGCAAAGCAGCCCGGGCTGGCCTGGATGTCCTGTCGAAACTGGGCGAAGCCTTGGGCTGACACAACCCGTTGCGCTAAGATACCAGGGAGGTCATCTTGGTGACCTCTACGCGAGACAGGCTGGTAGGTGGTGTGGTGGTGTTGGTGGTAGAAGCCCGGTGACAAGTTTGTAGGTACGTAGTGCTATATATGGATAGCGCATTTCCCGCCCCCCCAAAGTTGTCCCGTTTTCCCTTGTCCTGCCTTAAATACTATTTAGCTCCATCGCCACCGCACTTTTTGCTTTTCTGTCTCTCGCCTCGGACAAGTGATCATCCAACGCACCCCCGCCAAACAAACTCTTCCCGACTTTCGTTGTGTCATCCCATATCCGGGGGAGTCACGACGCACATCCTGCGCGTACCCGCAAAACCTTTTTTTGTCCCCCTTCGTCACCGAAACCACGTCCTCGGTGCCCGCTTCCGCGCAACTCTAGTGTAGGCCAAGCGGCGCACTCAGGTTTTTTTTTTTTTTTTTTAACCTTTTTTCCTTTGGCACGAATCCAGGCGTTCCAAAATGGGTGCGTGTGAAAACTCCAAACTGCGCCCCCCTCTCTGACGTCACCAACCGAACTCTCCAAAGACTAACTTTATACTACCACAGCATCGTCAAGGGAATACTACGAATACCACCACCACCACCGCCACCACCACCACCATGGCGCGAAGAAGCGTCTCTACCTCGAGCCGCCCACCAACGGCGCCGTCACCGTCCGCACCAAGAAGACGACTTTCATCCCCGCGCGCTCCCCGACGCCGCCTCCGCCTCCGCCTCCGCCTCCGGTGATCTGCAAGCCCGCAACTCCCCCGCCGCCCCCGGTGGTCGTCGAGCCCCCTCCCCCGCCTCCCCCGCCCGTGGTGTGCCTCCCTCCGCCGCCGCCGCCCCCTCCTCCCGTGGTGGTGCCGCCCCCGGAGCCCGCGCCCATCGAGGTCATCGCTGTCGACGTGGAGCCCTCGGTCAAGAGCAGCAAGAGCAGCAAGTCCTCGCGCAGCAGCCGCAGCCGGAGCCACTCGCGCCGCGGGAGCCGGGACCGGGAGCGCGACGTGAGGGAGGTGTACGTCGAGCGCGAGAAGCTCGTCCCCGTGCGCGTGCCGTACCCCGTCCCCGTGCCCGTCGAGCCGCGCTACGAGACGTACCGCTACGTCGAGGGGAGGCGGTACTCGCCGCCTAGGATGCTGCCCCCGCCGCCCCCGCCCGAGGAGGAGAGGATGAGGGTCACCATCTCGGACCGCAGGAGGGAGAGGGAGTACATCCACAGGCGCTGACGGCCGGTTTCTTTTGTTGTGAACGATGTTGGGTTGGAAGGAAATTACTTTCTCACGTACGAGTGTCTTTTGGGAGCTTCTACTTGGTTCTACGGTGTTGGGACTGTATGATTTATGGGATTTACGGAATGTTGGGACTTTACCTATCACGGATTTCACGAGAGCGACGACGCAGCAAGCGATGGATTTTGTAAACGATACGTTAGAGAGACTTTTGATATCCATACGATCTATTCCTTTTCACTGAGACTGTTTCTACGGCGTACGGCTGGTGGTTGAGATGAGTGCGTGCCCAGTACGTTATACAACGCCGCAAATCCTGTTGCCTTTCTCCATTCAGCCAAGTTTATCCCCAGGTCAACGATGCCTTCTCTCACCTCGGCCTCAGTCGGCGTTGATATCTGAAAGAACGCTGTCCAGATGCCCGAGGTAGCTGGACATGTGACGTGAACCTACCCTACCCCGCCCCGCCCCCAAACAATGTCGTGACAAAAATAAACCACGACGTCTATACCTCCTACGATCTCATCATGATTGACGACAGGGAAACCGAGTAAGTCTTCCTATTTTAGGTTTCACTGCTCTAGTTTTCCTTTTTAAAGGGCTCCCGATCTACCCCTGAGACGCAGATCCCCCTTGGCCCCCAGGTGAGGTTACATTCCCCCATGATGGCGGGCATGTATGTCTCTCTCTGTGAGGGAGGCTCTGCGATGCGACAGATGCCATCTTTAAAAAGAAGCCCTGACGGCGTCGTTTGTTTCTGGTAGAGCACCCCAACGTCGCAAATCCGTGTCTCGGGGTGATTTTCCCATGATCGAACCCTCCCCGACCCCTACCTAGGGGGCCCTATGATGGACCCCGCGTCCGGGAGCGGCGGTGCAACGGCGGAGCCTCAAAGTCACACTGACGATTCAACATCAATAGCGGACCGGCCTGAAGGCGCATCGGCCGCGCCGACGCTCGTCGGTATCTCGAGTGTGGATCTCAGGAGAAGTGCAGAGAAGCTCGCCAGCTGCAGTAGCGGCCTATTGGTCCCACCTTCGTCACCCACCAGGCTCCTTCCCCCTTCCTTCCCCTTCCTGCACCGCGCCTGCCCACTTCTCTGCGCCGGGCTCCATTCCCAGGATCCTCGGTGGGCTCACAGTGGCGTTCTTGGGAGAAACTGCCAACCAAGTCGGGCGCTTGGTCTAGGGGTATGATTTTCGCTTCGCATCTTCGCCAACAGGTGATGCGCCTTGTGAAAGGTCCAGGGTTCAATTCCCTGAGCGTCCAATACTTTTGCCATTTCGCCCTCTTCTCTTTTGCCGGCTCGTGGACATTCGTTCGTTACGCCCATGCAGGCTCGTCGTCGTCTATTGACAGACGGGGGCAGTAAAGCTTCCCTTGAAGTCTGTGTTGTGTGACCCAGTGAAGAGTGGCATTTTAGGCTCGGTGCATGCAACATTGCATACTCGATGAAAGAGCACGACGCATGCGACCAGCAAACAACGCAGCATTTGGTTTGGCTAAGTGTTAGTTTAGGCAAGGACGAATTCAATTGGCTTCCAACGCGACAGTGAACAAGTCCGGAATGATTTAAACACAAGTAGTATAAAGGCAACGGGACCGGAGCGGCGGATACTATTCGGCGCACGCGGGCTCCAGGGAAGGCGCACGACTGCGGCGCCGCCGATGACTTCACCGGCAGGACGTGTGGCCTTGATGACTTGTTGCCCGCGAGGTCACTTGACCTGCCAGCGCGGCAACCTGCCAGCGCGGCAACTGGGAGCCGGAAACTACGGCTCGCGGTTGTGACTTCGTAATCGCAAAAGCTGGGCGTCGCGAGCTTGGCATCGCTGACATGTCGTTCCCTGGGACGCCCAGAAGAATCGGCAAGGCCATCGACGGGGTTGGGCGCTTCGGGCACAGGTTCGTAGAGCGAGTGACGGTCGGGTCTCTTCGCGTCTCCGGAAGGCGCGTCGGCCGGAGGTTCCCCACGTCGCACGGCCTGCCCGGAGCGGCGTCCGATTCCGACCGGCCGAACTGCGCCGGGCCCCAGTCCCCCACGAACCACCGTGATCTGACGAGCGTGATCTTGAGACGGCCTCGATTTAGTTGACCGATTGTAGTTAGGGGATCTCTCGGCGAGATAGGCTCCGTGTCATCTTAAGTGAACGGATCGGCCGAGCCTGTGACGAGAGAAAGGGAGACGGAGAAATGAGCACAACTTCAGGCGGTACGAGTAGCCCAGGCTGGCAACCCTCCAGGCCGTGTGGGGCATCCGCGATGGGAAATGTCGTCAACAAACAGGGGAGAGTCGACTTGAATAGGAGATCTCGGCCATCTCGGGTTGTTCCCATCATCGTACGACGAAGACGCCTCAACCGTCAAACGATGGTCTGGGCTGTGGAGCAAGTCGCTTCGCAATTCGAAAACGAGGACGGGTAGCGAGCGGACCAGGACTGGCTTACACCCGGCACTGGCATCATGAACGATGACTAGATGTGACAGCTTTCAGTCAAGGTTGGCGAGGTTCGAAGAGAATGTGCCCAGCCCAACGAGTCCGGCCAATCCATCACACCGACGGAACCTCAGAGCCGGAAACCGTGTTCCGTCCGAAGGCCAGGCCCGTCATCTCAACCCCGCGACGTGACCGGGCAGCGATTCCCCTTCTGAGAGTCGATAGTTGATTCCGTTGGACGAGTGAGGAGATGCGGAAACCAAGTGAGATGGGCGCGCATGAACAATGATCGAATGTGCTCACATGATGAATCCCCGTCGGCTGGACTCTCGGGGGAGGGGGGGCGGGCTAATCTCCAGTCATTCATTCGAAGTGAGGAGGGTTGGCGATGAAGCGAGGGAGAGTCCTGCGACGAAAGGACCTTTCCGAGATATCGAGACTGAGAGGGTGGCATCTGAAACACGTCCGCGACACCGGCTGAACTTCAGGCTTCGCACCAGCGGGCGGGCGGCCATGGGCGCGAAATGATTTCGTGTTTCACCGTGTGTGCGGAAAAAGGACGTCCTTTCTGATTGGACGAAGATGTGAGATCCGGATTCCAGAAATGCTGAACGAAGTTTTGATCTGTGGCAGTCTGCATGGTAGCTGGTAGTGAATCCGACCAACGGATCTTTCGTCCCAACGTGACTTTGGACCCCAGGAAACGCACCATGGAGGGTCGGCATGTCAACCGAATCAAATCCGCAATCGTGACCCGTGTTTGTGGATTATTAGTGTAGGTGCTTGAAACCAGTTGGGCGATGAAGTCGAGCGGAAATGGTCCCATCTGCTCCTCCGCGTCCCGAAGAGGTCTCGGTCCGGTCGTGTTCATCGAATGCGACTTGCAAATGAAGCTGCATATTGCGTCTCTGGAACCTAACGTTTCCTGAATAGGTAGACAGACAATAAACCGTTATCGTGCACGCTGGGATTTGATACGCACACAATTTTGTGCTTCTTTCCAGGCAGATACCCTCCCCATCTCCGGCGACTGCGAGCTGACCTGACAGACCGAGCCCCTGTTGGCGAGCCCACTGAGTCGACATGCATGAAATGTCAGTTTTTTTTGAAGCTTCTTGACCGTTGTCTCGCCAGAGGAAATTGATACGGCGTTGTCCCTTGCTCGGCTACACCTAAAATGCAGACCCCAAAGGTATGGAAGGGTCCTGGTCAATCATAGTTGCGAGGCACGCAACTTGCAAGCACGTCTCGCGGCGAAGAAAGCGAGCACGCGGCACGCCGGCCGGGCTCTCTTGCGGGTTGGAGTCGGTGAGCACGAGGCTCAAGTCGACACGCGAGTATATCAGACGAGGCACATTGACTACTCGGCTGATGCCGGTCCTGCCGTCTTCTGAACCGTACACCACCTAGCAAGATGTGACTTGCGCGGAGCTGACGTGTAACAGACGCCGCCGATATCTCACGCCCCGAATTCTCTCTTCCAGCCACCTCGGCGCTCCTGGCGGCAAGTCGACATCAAAGCCCTGGAAGGTTGCTTGGTATTGGGCAATGGATCGAAACACCCGCGTCCGACATATCATGCGGCCGATTCTGTCATGACCAAGCCCGTCATGCGCATGGGAAGCAGCAGTGCCCGTATCGAAAACGGAATGCGGGCTCCCGAAGGTTGGCCAAGGTCGTCGTCCGTCGTGTAGTGAGCGTCGCCAGCAACGGGCCCCGGGATACCCACCAGGGATGATGACCGGCGCCGCTGCCCGTCAAAGTCTCAGATCGCCAAAGGTCGTGTTCTTCTGCCGCCCAGTGCGTCGATCAAAACTGCCGTGGAACTCTCAGCCAGCGCTTCTTCCTTGATGGAGCACCGAGGAAGTCGACTTTCCTTTCGCTGGCAAGCTGGCCGACTTTTGGCTTGCCGACCTTGAAATGACCTTCTGGTATTAATCTCCCTGGTCAAACACGCACCCTTCACTCCCCCCTTTCCTCGTGTCTTTCTCAGGGTCCAAGTCCGTCCCCGCTCCGTCATATGGATCTTGATTGGCTGGCCAGGTCGATCTGAGCGAGCACTTGGCTTCTGAGGCGGCAGGCACAGGCCACCAATGGTGATCCCCGTCTTCAGAGTCAGGTTGTCAGGGTCTTGGTGAAGGCGTTCGTTCTTGCGTCTCGAGGCGTTCGCGAGAGCCGATCGCAATGCCATCTTCCCTTTCCTGGACGCGTATCGTGTTAGGTGGGTGACATGGCCCGGAATTCCACGTTCGCACAGATACACTAATCAAGGCCCCAGAAATCCAGAGTCGAGGGAGACTCCCGCCGCCCATTCTACACCGCGTGTGGTTCGGGGTACACAGGTACTGAGGTATCCGTAGTGTACTCCCAAGTCTTCACCTAGGAGTATCCGTATTATTAGAGTATCAACTGACAATAATGCACGCAGAAAAAGTGCATGGAAATTACCTGATCCACCTGCAATCAAGACCCAGATTTGCCAGGACTCGGCACCGGTGACCACCGAGACGCTACGGGAAAAAGCGACGCTGGAGAGGGGTCTTCCTGGGAGAATGCGACTTGTCGCTGTAGTGTACTATGTAGATCTGGGGCTCCACGGCACCAGTTGAAAAAGAGTTGCGCTGCGCGAAAACCCGTTGCAGCACGTTTAAATTGCCTTCTCGTGACGTCCAGAACCTGCTTGTCCGCCGGAGCGTCCCACGCGTCCCACTTTCCACACCTCTTTCGGCATTGCGATTTGATGGTCCCGCCGGCCACAACTCCACGTGTGGGTGGTTGACTCCATGTCGATTGCCTCTAGGGAGGCTGGGGGTAACCGGAGAGCTAAAATCCCGGCAGTCCTGCCAAGTTGTCCCGCTGTAGGCTATGGCTCAGAGGACTTGCTTCCTGACTGCCTCAACCAGAAGACAGGTCTGCCGGTGGCATCGGAAGCATTTAGGACGCGCGTTGCCTTTGAAAGCAAGTCGATAGGAGAGCGGCGTCTGTCACACAGCTTCTAGGGAGGGCGAAATTCCGCAGCTTGATTGGCCGGCAAACCTTGGGGCGAAATGGTTCTGGTTGCTGCAATCTTGTTCCTGCTTTTGATGACGTCCCAGGCTAGTGGTAAACCAAGAGCAACCTCGGAGTAATTCTGTAGCGACGGAGAGAGGCATGGCCCAAGTCAAAGCCTCCGTCCCCCGTGCCTTTCACCTCGAAAGTCAGAGCATCAGGCCTGGCCAGCTGGGACATGACCTCATGAGAGGAGAGAGGAAGGGACGATTCCCGGGACCTGGGAGAGCGGTTTATGCACAACGTCCAGAGACAATGTTTGACTGGAAATAAACGACTGTCAAAGCGCCACTTTCCAAGAAGACGGCGATGGAAGATCCCGGACGGGAAAGTTTCGCGGTTGTTTCCCCAGGCGCTCGGGTTGAAGCTGAAGGATGACATGACACAGACAGTTGCGAAGATCAGGGCGCAAGTCCCGCTGTAATCCCTTGACGGAAACAAAATGCGAGATAGGCACAGAGCTGATTGCCTCTCGATTTTCATTCGCCATTCACGAGTTCGCAACAGTCCACCGGTGCACTTCCGGTTTGACCGACACGACGTTAAGGCTGTACCGATTGCTCCCGTCTCCTTGAATTGTGCCGGCGAGGGGGAGCAGAAGACTACCGGTGGCGGGAAGTCTCTCTGTGCGGCACAGCGGGTGGCTTTTGTGGGTTGCTCCCAGGGAAGCAATCGAGCCCTACGCTGGACTCTTACACTAGAAACAGGGCTCCTGAGGCGAATGCTTGGCTTGCCGAGCAGCGGATGAGCAGCATGTCGTGCAAGACCGCCAAGACGGTTATCATTCTGGGGAAGGATGGCCGCATTAGCTGGAAGTAAGAGACTTGTGCGCAGCGCGTATGCAACTTGGAAGACGTCGTTGTCGACATATGGAAACCGGGAGGGTTGCTCATGATGGTGGTCCCCAAGGACGTTCATGGCTTTTTCTTTTTTTTTGTTCTTGGCCGGTGGTCTTCTGCCACTTCTCATTGCTGTTGTTGCTGGTGTCCCGTCGGCCAAGTTGGTACTAATAGTAAGCATGCAAGCAGAAGCAGCCCATGGCTCGACCGAATCTGGTCCGCTACACCCTCGGTCGACAGGCATATTGGTGTGTCAGTGTCGGTACCTGCAGCCGTGATGCTGCCTCCTGCAGGACACATGACCGGCTAAACTATACGCGGCAGTTATGACAGGAGAATGGCTCCCTCTCCTCGAATCCAGATGGTGAGGTGTCGAGCAGGAGAACAGGAGGAACCGTAACAGACCGGACGAGTGCGACGCTGTGCGACGTGGCAGACGGCGTTCGAACCACCTGTTCAACAACAAAAGGAATTGACAGGTGACGGTACGTGCTACAGCCAGATGGTGAGGCATAGCATGCCGTCGACGTCCAATCCGAGGTGTTGTTTTGTGGCAACTGCGGGGACTGACTCGCTGTACGGGCGGCAGCGCTGGCAATAGTATGGCGAGTGCGACGGGAAACGAACGGCTTGGAGGGTATAAGGCGGGCAAATCTGGACCCCAGTTTCGGATGGATGCCATTCCAAAGCGTTGCGCATTTGTCTTGCTTCTCGTGACGGGCAGCTTCAGCCCCCCCCCCCACGCCCCCGGGGTTGGGTGCTCTGGCTGTCCTTTGTTCCCAGCCCTGGCCTCGACAGCAGGGTGTGCTAGAGGAGGGAAAGACGTGGAGCCCAAAGGGGAATAATGTCATGAACTGGCCGAAAAGCCAGGGGGACGATTGGAGCTAACCAGCCGAAGACCCCGACTCCGAGATTAATTAAGGCCTTGGGTCGTGGCGTTAAGACTCTGGGGTGTGAGAGCGGCCCATGGCACCACATTCGAATCGGCGAACTACAAGCTGCAGTGTGGTATAGAAGGGCAGACGGGAATCGTCCATGGCGCTGCTGTCGATGTCTTTGGCCGACCGAGTAACCGGAACATAGTAGCCGTACAATGAAACGGCGGGGAAGTAGCTATTCGTCTTTGGCTTTTGGGCAAATAATGCTGCCCGTGGGTTGGTGACAGGCGTTGAAGTTTGGCCCGATACGCAGTAGGTAGTGTAGTGTAGTGTAGGTCGAGCGAGCCAATGCTTCGGGAGAGGAGGCGATATGTCGAGTCCACTGCAGATTTGCGGCGTAGCTCCGCGACGCGACGCCAGTGCAGTCCGATGCAATCTCGCCTGTGTCGGGTCCCATCGGAGATGCAGAGAGTGCTTGCATAAGGTTGACGAGGACGAGGACGAGGACGAGGGCGTGGGAGAGACAAAACTTGGATTTTAGAGTGGTGAATCACCCGGTGGTGGGATGAGAAGCTTTTGGCCCTACAATGGTAAGGTAGGTAGTTCGTTACTGCCAAGTACCTCTTCAAGGAGGTGCCAGGCAGGCGCACGTGGCTGACGTGAGAGAATCTGCAATGCACGGCGGAGGAGGAGCAGCATCAGCGGAAGACGTATGGACGTACCTAAGGTAGCAGGTGATGGAAGCTCGGAGTCCCCGGCATGGTTTCTTGTGATGCAAGAGTCTCTCAAATCAATTGAATATTCAAATTGTTGGAGCAGGCAGTCGTCAGCACCTTCCATCTACTAGGTATTTCTGTGACGAACTCGACGGGAAGGTAGGTAGTGCCTTCCTCGTCTCTAAGTTAACCCGGTACCTACATAGCAAAGCCAAGACAAGAAACTACCTACCTACTACCTGGTAGCTATGTAGCTCATGTAGCATCCAAGGTGAGGAGAGGTGCCTAAATGGAGATATCTAGGAATACATGGTGACTTCCTTCCAATTCCCGTCCCAAGGATAGGGGCAAGTAATACCTGGCTGACGACCAGGTACTACTACAAACATAAGTTAGAGCACTTGAGCAGGTAGGTAGATAGGTACCTTGGTACGCATCAATACAGACCTCAGGAGAAGACGGAACAGCTGGAGGCGAAACCGCCTTGGGCTCGTCGCTAACCAGAACCTCCCATAATTCCGTAGGTACCGAACCTTGCGGCTGGCAAGAGGCAGGTACCTCGGATGGTGAGTGCCAATCTACCATTAGTGTGACATTGTGTCTACACTATCCATACTTTTTGCCTCATAACAAGAAGTGAGTTGCGAATTAGCTCACAAAATGGATGCGATGCAAAATGACCAAAGGGGGTCAATGCCACGGCCGCATCGCATCGCCTGGCATCGCATGGCACTGGCTGACTGGTTGACTGGTTTCTGCACCTTGCTTCCTTCCCTACGGATACCTAGGTAATAACTCCTCACGGGCGTGGGTGCCTCTGTTTGGTTCTGCTGGTACAATGTACACTGTACCTCACGTAGGTAGTATTGGGTCTGTGGTGTTATTTTGCGCAGTCTGCCGCTGGAAACCCCCCGTTTCTTCTCGCATCTCCATCTAAACACCCCCGCCCCCCCTGGGTGCTGTGCCATGTCCTGGGCATTTGAGATTCCACGTCGAACTGCTGCCCATCTTTCTTGTTAGGCCAAGCTCTCTTGCAGCGGCAGATGCAGAGACGAGAGAAGCTAAACGCAAACCCCACCCACGCCGCACCCACAGCTACCTACTGCATCCACCCACCCATTCCGAGCCACGACCCATCCTTCCCCCGGGCTGCCGTCGTGCTGCCGCCGCGTTGGACGGGGACGTACGGTACGGCCACGGATGCATTATGTACGGATGTGTATGTATGTATGATCTGTACGAATACGGATACTGATACTGATACTGATACTGGACTGCACTCACTCAATAGACTGTGAGCTGAACTCGAGCCACGTCCGAGGTCCTCTCCTCCCGTCTGATTGAGGACTCCCGCCTTCGCTGCGGCCACCACGAATCCTCTGTTGATCAGCAGGAAAAGACATCAGGGGCGCAGTACCATTCCCTCGCCCTGCTGTCTGGCCCGGTTCGACCTGCCAAGGTGGATAGATTGCCGTGTCTATCTGCAATCTGCAATACCATCACCAAGCTCTACAACATAACAAACAAACAACAACAACCAGGCCTAACGCGTCTCGAGCTTCAACACTCTTGCCGCCAGCCAGGCTCAAGTCAGCCGCCGGCACGGATCCTCGCTCGCTCTCGTGTTACAAACACACAACACTGGCATCCAAGACAACGGGCACTTGTCTCAGCCACACATTCTTTCTTTCAAGTTCCCGCGGACGCGGAGCGCAGCAGACGGCACCTCCCTTCCTCCCTTTGTAGGACGCCATTCATCTGATCTGATCTGCTGCTCGACCACAACCTTCTCTCCTCACCTCTACCTTTCCACTCGCCTTGCGTTGCGTTGCGTTGCGTTGCCTTGAAGGATCCCGCCCGCCCTATCCTATCCAATCCAACTGCAATTACACCTAGGCGACTGCAACGCCGCACCGCACCGCATCGTACCCAACCCCCCCGCAAAGCAGCTGGTTCCGCCGCAGGTCCCCGTCTGTCCAGTGTCCACCCGCAGCGCAGGGCATCACATCGCACCGCACCGCACCGCACCGCACCACACCACACCACATCACAGGCATCAGACATCAGAGTCCATCTCGCTGTCGCTCGAGGTGCCTCAACTCTACCGTCCTTGCTGCGAGTACGGAGCACCGGTACAGGGAAGACGCCTGGTGCAGAAGGACCCAAAGGACCCATCTTCAACCGTTCCGTCCAGTCCCCGGCTCGCTCGCTCGCTCGCTCCCTCCCGAGAAAACAAGAATAAAAATAAGATACACGCAGAGAAGGAGGGAGGGGGGGAAAAGAGGCCGGCGTAATACTATATGCAACGGCAGTCAGGGTCATCCAGGCATCTCGAAACCTCAGCGAGGTTGTCCTGCGTTAAGCTCTGACCCTGCAACACCCACGCACACCCACCCCAGCTGGCCCGCCGGCCAGTTGTCTACCCGTCGCATTGCCCACCATGTCGCAGCTTGCGCTCCAGACTCAGAGTGCCCAGGGCTCGCCGTCGGGTCCTGCTGTTGCTGGTTCTGGCCCTGGTTCTGGTTCGATGGGTGGTGCCTCTTCTGTTACGCCTGCCACGGCTGGCTCTGGCGTGGGCGTAGGTGCGGGTGCGGCTGCTGATGCTGGTAATGGCAATGCTCCCGTTGATGCGTACGCTGACGCGGGCGCAGACGCTGGGGTTGGAGTTGCTTTGTCTCCTGCTCCTGTTCCTGTTCCTCCGCCTCCTACTTCTGCTCCTCCTCGTCCTCCGTCGAACCCTCGTCTACTCCCTCACCAAAGGCACCCTCTGCACCGGCTTCAGGTCGCAGGAGACCCCCTCAAGACCTCCCAGGATAGCCCCACGACAGGCCTTCTGATCCCGGCTTCCGATCCTGCAAGCATTACAGGCACCACCGCGGCCTCCGCCAGCTACTTTTCACACCCTGTGCCTCACAGTCACAATCACAGCAGTGCCAGCGGTACCACTAATGTGACCAGCTCTCTTCTGACCCCATCGCCCAGGTACGTTCCCACTGCCTCCACCGCACTGCTTACCAAAGAAGAAACGTTCCACTCTTTTTTGCGCTGCGCTGCGCTGCGCTGTGCTGTGCTGTGCTGCTCTTTCTCAATCTCCCCGTCTTGTCTGCTTTTCCACTGCTACTGGTACCCCATGCGCCGTATGTGCCTGTTTGTGTGGTCGGCTCTTCCACCTTCTTGCTCTCTACCTTACCTTACGCGGGCTCGCTTTTTCTTACCTGCTGCTTCTTCTTTCGCTTGACCCTCCCTACTACCCTACCTTTTACAACCTTGAGCTTCCCACGCCCGACACCACAGGAGAGAAGAAGAAAAAAGAGAGAGAGAGAGAGAGAGAGAGAGAGAGAGGAAGAGAGAGGAAGTCATCCTACGAGTCGTTTACCCGCAATTCGTCTGCGCGACTCTTCTCTTCCCAACCCCGGAGCGCCTTTTTTAGTACGGCGGTCCCTGGCTTTCGGAGGCTATTGTGTGCTCTCGTTCTTGGCAGCCCTGCGAATTCTTGACTCTTTCGCTTTACCACGATTCCCGTCGACCTCCTTGTCTCTGGCGCCATACTTTCCTGCTGCTATTTTGTGGGACTCAAAGTTCACGACGTCGACAGGGGCAGCACCATAACTGATAACCCTCCGCCCTTTAGATCCCTTCGCCGCCCGATACCCAGCCCTCTCCACGAGAGCACCGCCGTCTCTTCGCCGACGAGCCCTTTCTCGGCTCGATCTTCCTCGTTCTTCCCGCTGGGCCTCAAATTTCCTGTCCCGCGCTCCAAGACCGCTCCCGACATCGTCACGACACCAACCCAAGACCTTTTGCGTTCGCCGGTCGACCTTCTAGGGGAACCGCAGACATACTACCAGAGTGATTCGTCCAGCTCGTCGACATCGGAGCGCACCGCACCACGGTATGTGTGCACCCCGATGAGCCCTCCTGATTCGACCGCCCTACCACCCCGCGCCGCCACACGTAGCACAGCTGACAGAGACCGCAGCAGGCCGAGAATATCGCCGCTTCCTTCGGATGACAATCGCAGCGCTTCCGAGCCCGTTCTGATCTCGAGGCCTTCCGCAGCCCCGCCCCGATCCTCAATGTCTACCTCCGGAGGCTCGGCCACTGCCTCGCGGGGCAACCCGAGCAAGGGTGCGCCACGGAACTCTTCAATGGACTCGGCCATTTCGGCCATTTCCACAAAATCCCAATCCCAGAGAGGCGCCGCCGCTACCCAGTCCGATCCCACGGACATCGCCGCCTTGATCAAGACGGCGGGTACTCCAGAGGCCGTAATCCAATATCTCCTGAAGGAGAAACACTCTCAGTCACAACAAAACGCCCAATTATGGCGACTTGTCGACAAGCAAAGAGCCATGATTCTGGGTCTCAACAAGGACCTGGAGCGTGCACTGAAGGACAAGGAGAAGTACCGAAAGAAACTGAAGGAGGTCATGTCAGTACCCGAACCGATCAACTCCGACGGCTCCAAGGCGGGCAGCAGAGTCCTCAAGATGCCAATGAGCAAGGGGATTCCGAGTGTCGATATCAGTGCTCCCAAGGAGCGGCACGTCGCTGCACCTGATTCTCCCACTCTCGATTCCGACAGCCAAAAGCATTCTCCCGTGGACATGGCGATGGCTCCCTACCCGATCACCCCGCCTGCAGACCAGCCGAACGGCCCCCCGTCAGCCGTAGGCGAACTACTGGATCCCTCACACGAAATGCCCAAGGCACATGAGCACGCGTATGATCGCTTCAACCACGACGCAGAGGAACAAGCTGCGGAGGCAGCCAGGCGGGAGCTGGAGGCGGAGCAGATGGTGGATCTCCCCCTCAACGCGTCTCTTCCGCCATCCCGAAGCCTACCGAGCCAACCCCCGAGCGTCCCACCGCCGAAGCCGCCCACGGCAAACCATACCGAGCCGGCCGACGATGGGTTGTCTCAGTTTCCCGTTCCCCCTCCACGCAAACCTCCTCCGGCGCCATTGCAACTCCCGGGCAAGAGCCAGGCCGGGAATGATGAGGAGGACTCTGACTCCGACTTCGACGACATTTTGGAGGTTGACGAGATCGTCCCCGACCGACGCGGTCGACGTCGAACAAGGGAGGAGGATGATCGCGACAGGGAGGTCTTGGCGATTCAGGAGGCCGAGAGGAGAAGTTTGTCGAAGAAGAGCAAGTCCCAGAGCCAAACGGGCACTCCCACAGAAGCTGTGCCTGCCGCCCCTACGGATTTGCCGCCTAGCCCTCCAAAGCGCATGCGTCGTGACAATGCCCCGGCATCCCTGGCAGGCGTCTTGGCACCGGGCAACCTCGAGGCTCCGCTGCTGAGCCCCGGTTTGCCCTCAAGCCCGAGACCGCTCGGTGCCCCGGCCGAGAGCCCCTCCGGAGCCGGGGGCGCGTTCCCCTCTGCCCCTCTATCACCACGACCACCACGCCAACCCATCCCACTTCCGCCTGGACACTCTCTGCAGACGCCGCTGCCGAGTGAGCCAATGGCGCTCAAAAGCCCCCAGCCTCTTAACATCGTCAAGAAAGCGGGCGACTCTCAGAGCGATAAGAGCCGCGCTAGCCCAACCGAGCGGGGTCGTATTTACAAGGGATTCGTCACCGAAGAATACCCCGACTTGCTTCTCTCACCCAACGTCCTGCCCACAATCGTTGTCAAGGTCGCATCCTCTCGCATGAAGCCATCGCGCGCAAGCTTGATCTCTCTGACGCAACTTGAAGAAGACCCGGTGTTCACCCTCGCTATTTTTTCGCGATCCGATCCTGGAGAGCTGTGGCGGGTGGAGAAGGACTCGGCCTCTCTTGCCAAGCTCGACCAGAGGCTGAAGCAATGCCCTGCGTTCACAGCAAGAACGCCAGAGAGGTCACTCTTCAGCGGTCACGCACCCGCCAAGCTTGATGCCCGACGTGTGGCCCTAGATCAGTATCTCGAAGAGATGCTGGAAACTCCCCTGGATACTGCGTCTGCTGTCGAACTATGCAAGTATCTTTCCACTAATGCACTACCACCAAATGCCGATGATGCTGGCTCAATGGAAAGCATGGTCGAGGCTAAGACCAAGATGGGGCCAGGTGGCCGCCCCTTCAGAACCGGGTATCTCACTAAGAGAGGAAAGAACTTCGGGGGCTGGAAAGCACGTTTTTTTGTCCTCGACGGCCCCCATCTGAAATACTACGAGACGCCAGGCGGTGCTCACCTTGGCACGATCAAGCTGCCCAGCGCACAGATCGGCAAGCAGTCTCAGAGCAACGAGAACAACTCCCCGCAACAGTCTACCAACTCGGATGACGACAACCAGTACCGACACGCGTTCCTCATCCTGGAGCCCAAGAAGAAGGATTCCAGCAGCCACGTGAAGCACGTCCTGTGTGCCGAGAACGACAGGGAGAGGGACCAGTGGGTTGACGCCTTGCTCAGATGGATCGACTACAAGGATCCAGAAGAGGAGGAAAGCCACAGCAAGCATCCTTCGCACGACCGTCAACCTTCTGGCCACGCTGAACGCGCTGCAGCTGACAAGAAGAAGCAAAGATACAAGAAGACGGCTTCTCAACACCAGCCGACCGATTCGGACAGTCTCATTGGAGTCAGATACGACTCCATGTCACAGGGTGATCTTCCTCAGCACGGGGCCCCGGTGCGGCCAAGAATCCAAGGCCCGGGTCCCGATACAAGCCATCACGCGGAAGCAATGACCATGTCTTCACAGCCGTCGATGATGATCTCCGCTCCGAGGGACATGCAGGTGATTGCCGATTCGACTCAGTGGGGCAACAAGCAAAGCCTGGGTGTGCCGATCAACGAGGAGAAGAAGATGAAGAAGCGTAGTTTCTTCGGATTTGGACCCAAAACAAGATCGTCTTCTGACGGACAAGACTCGCTCTTTGGCGGTAGTGAGGGTGGCTCGTCGACGCCGCCTCAGGGCGGGTACCAAGGGCCGATCCGGCAGGCCTTTGGAGCTCCGCTGGCCGAGGCGGTGCGCTACAATCATCCCGTGGACGTTACCGTGCCTCTTCCCGCCGTCGTTTACCGGTGCATTCAGTACCTCGATGCCAAGAACGCAATTCTTGAAGAGGGCATTTTCCGTCTGAGCGGGTCCAATGTCGTCATCAAACAGCTACGTGAGCGCTTCAACACCGAGGGCGATGTGAACTTGGTGACCGACGAGACCTACTACGACATTCATGCGGTTGCTTCGTTGTTGAAGCTCTATCTCCGCGAGTTGCCGACGACCATACTCACTCGCGATCTCCACCTTGAGTTTTTGGCGGTAACAGAAATGTCAGGTCTCAAGGAGAAGATTGTGGCCTTGTCGGAGCTGGTCCAGAGGCTGCCCCAAGCCAACGCCACGTTGCTGAAGTATCTGATTGCCTTCTTGATCAAGATCATCAATAACGCCGACATGAACAAGATGACCGTCCGCAACGTGGGCATCGTCTTTTCGCCGACGCTGAACATCCCAGCGCCCGTGTTCGCCATGCTCCTGCAAAACTACTCTGGAATATTTGGTCTGGAGCCGGAAGAGTATGAACTGCCATCGTCGATGGACAATGGTGAATCGGGCCGCGAGCGGTCGGGCTCCCTCCCGAGCATGAGTAGTGGTCTTCCCGTCCGACCGTCGTTCGATCCGCAACAGACTCGTCCCTCCACCTCAGCAGGCTCCAGCCAGTCGCCGCACCGCCAAAGGCTACTCGAAGCTATGACGGGCCAGCAGCGGTCTGGAGGCACGCCCCCTCCGCTCCTGCAAGACCTTCACAGCGCTCGATCATCTCCCACCCCGCCACCGAACTACCCTGGCAATCGAGGGACGGCCTACGAGCCGCAGTACGTGCCCCAAGGCTATGAGACGAACGGTTATCACGGCGTGGCTCGCGGTTACGACGGCGGCTCTTCTGGCTATGATACCCACAAGCGACGCGAAAGCGCCATCTTCATGGGCAACGTGATGGGTCTGAACCCCCAGAGCTCCAAGAGCCGACTACGAGAGGAGACCCGATTCTAAAGACGCTGCACCATGCTCGATGCGATCTCTCAACAACAACAACAACAACAACAACAACAACTACGACCACGTAACCCACTCGTTTATACGCAGCGTTGATACCATGCAAAGCAATTTCCTTTTCCTCACGCAAGTTTTGCGGAAACACACAGCCCGCGCACGGGCGTGGACGACACGATGGCGCCATTATACCCGAACATATCTCACAATTGCGGACGGCGCCGAGCGCTCAATTACTTTGTAATACCGATCGCTATTTTGGTCCAAGCAGCCTTTTTAGTCGAGTTGTTTTTTGTTTTTTTTTTTCCACCCTACGAGACGAGACGAGCTCTAGATTTGCAGAGAGGGAGCATTAATGGGAGGAGGAGGAGCCACTCCGAGGACAAAAGGCGGATGAGCGAACGACGTTATGGGACACATGCGTATCTTAAAAAGGCAAATAACCGAAGCATCTTCGGCCTTTTGGGGGTTCTCTTGTCCACACGGCAGTTGGCAGTGGTTCATGCGTAATTTCGCGGAGTTTGAGCATGGCGTTGAAGGCATTGAACTGCAACTGACAGTGGTCTATCATGATTTTCAAGTCTTGCATGCCTCCCTCTCAGGGGCACCTTCACGTGCTTGGGTAGTTTGCTTAGCTGTCAAATGGAGAAAAGCAAAATACATTGAAATATTGTTCACTACTTTGGCTCGCCCTAGCCTGACTGTGAGACTGTTCTTCGTCCTCATCAATCGGAGTTCACCCCGGCAGCCGAGACTATCTGCTGACTAATACTTACTAGCGTCGGAAGAGTCGGCATTTAGACGCCGCGAGAATTCAGTGCAGCTGGAGGTCGGCAAGTCGTACCGCCGCACTCCGTCCCCTAATCATCCGATATCAGTATACAGCTCTGCATTCGCCCAGTTTGCGCCGCACCGCGATGGACCACGGCGCGCCGATCATCGATCCAGCATTACGGGGCGCTGAGCTGCCCAGCAACGGCGGGAATGACATAGCAGAGGCTTCCCAGAGCGCTGTGGTGCACGATGCCGAGCCCGCGACCGCGCCCGGGCGAAACGACGCCGAGTCGCCCGAGACGCCTCACTCGGCGCACGGGGGCAGCAGAGGCGGCGCCGACGACACGCCGCAGCACGACGCCCTGCATGACGGCCTCCACGGAGGGAACCCGGACGATCCGAAACGGCCGCGGGCCTGCGAGGCTTGTCGCGGGCTCAAGGTGCGATGCGAGCCCGACCCGAACGACGTTGAGGGGCCGTGTAAGAGGTGCAAGAAGGCGGGGCGCAACTGCGTCGTGACGATGCCGACGAGGAAGAGGCAGAAGAAAACGGACAGCAGGGTCGCGGAGCTGGAGAAGAAGATTGATGCGCTCACGGCGAGCTTGCAGGCGCGAGGGACACCGACCGCGTCATCATCAGTACCCCCGCCAGCACCCGTGGTGCAGGTGCCTTCTGCGACACCCCCGGCGTCAGGGCCGGAGAGGGAAGAGCCGCCGTCATGCAGGGGCAGGGGCTGGGGGAATCACGGCATGGCAAGGTCGTGGGTTTCTCACGACGATAGCACCATCTCGACGGCGCAGGATGCGGAAAGGACGCGTTACGACCCGTTGGGGGCCGGCTCGATGGCGGGGCAGAAGAGGAAGTTCGGGGAAGATGGTCCGACGGAAATACCTGAGCCCAGCAGAGTGGCGCCGCCGATACACATGGGCAGCGACTACGCAGACATCGTGGAGCGAGGAATCCTGAGCGTGGAGAAGTCGTCGGAGCTGTTCGAGCGGTACAAGGCTCTCATGATGCCGCACATGCCGGCGGTGGTGTTTCCCAAAGCGATGACAGGGGAGGAGCTGCGCAGGTCGAAGCCGTTGCTGTTCTTGGCCATCATGTCGGCAGCATCGTCCGAGTCACCAAATGTACAGCGGCGACTGGTCAAGGAGCTGATGCAGATCTTCGCGGAGAAGATCATCATCACGGGAGAAAAGAGCCTGGAGATCGTTCAGGCGCTGCAGGTTGCGGTTATCTGGTACTGGCCTCCCGAGCACTTTGAGGAGCTCAAGTTCTACCAGCTGGTGCATATTGGTGCCGTGATGGCACTGGACATCGGTCTGGGTAGGCGAGGAGGCGGACGGAAGATGCAGATCCCGTACCAATGGAGGAACCACCCGTTCAAGAGGGCACCGCCGCCGGACCCAACTTCGATCGAGTGTCGGCGCGCCTGGCTCGCGGCGTACTTCCTTGCTGCAAACACGAGCATGGCTCTGCACCGGCCGAACCTGGTGCGGTGGACGTCGTTTATGGCTGAGTCGATGGAGGTGCTCCAAACCGCGCCAGACGCGGCGCCGACGGACAAGTATTTCTGTCACTTGGTGTGGACGCATCGGCTGGCGGAGGAGGTGGGAATTCAGTTCGCGATGGATGACCCGGCAGTTGTGCCCAACATCACGGATTCGAGAACGCAGTATTCTCTGCGGATGCTAGAGAGGGACCTCGAGAAGTACAGCAAATCGGTGCCGAGGGAGGAGATGCAAGGTACCCAGCTCCCCCTTCCTTCCCCTGCTTGGGACAACTACTAACACGCAGCAGCAACGCTCCGCATGTCCTTCCACGTTCTTTCGCTCTACATGCACGAAATAGCGCTGCACGCGCAGGTCGACGATATCCGCCCGCCGTTCGACACCGCCACGCTCAAAGACGGCATGCTTACAAATCTCACCCTCACGACGTCACACATCAACGCCCTTTCCGCTTGTCTCTCCGCCATCGACGGCATTTTTGAAGCCTTCCTCGCGATGGAGGTGCCCAGCATACGCTGCCTCCCAGTCTTCAACTTTGTGCGCGTCGCGTACGCCGTCGTCGTCCTCATCAAGATGTACTTCTCCGCCACCGCCCCGGGCTCGGAGCTCGGCAAAGTGATTGACAAGGACAACATGAAGGTCGAGTTCTATCTGGACGCACTGCTCGAGAAGTTCCGTGCGGCGGCGTCTGAGGACAGGAGTCGGCCCGCGGCCAAGTTCTTGGTCGTGCTGGTGATGCTCCGCAGCTGGTTCCTGAAACAAAGCAAAGGCCTCACCAGGACCTCGGCGCCCCCGGAGAGCCGTGCAGGCACAACGCCTGCGCCGGAAGCGACAACGCGCGCTTCGCGGCCGCCAGAGACTGCAGCTGCCGCCGCTGCCGAAGACCAGAGGCCGACGTACCAGCCGGGTCCGCCAACGTTGCAGGATTATCCCGCCGCCAACACGCCTCTTCAACTCCTGTCCGAGATCGCGACTAACGACCGCTCCACAGGCCGGTCTTCGAACAACCTCCTCTGGAACGCGCCCCGGCCCGGACGGCAGCCCTTCATGTACGACCCGTCCGTGGTCACGCCCTCTCCGCTAGACCCCTCTGGGCCAGACACGGCAAGCAGCGGCGCCACGGCCGTGGAAACCGCCAGCGCTGTCGCTGCAAACAACAACGGCGGCAACAATAACAACGCTGGCGGCGGGGCCAACAACTGGATACAGCCCTTCTGGCCTGGCGACCTGCAGGACATGGGCATCGACATGAGCATCGCCGACGGTCTGTCACTCGAAGAGTTCACGAGCGGCTTTGGCGCCAGCCCGGGGAGCCTTACCAATGGGATGAGGTACGTCATCGGCCAGGACCCGTGGCTGAGCGGACTCGGGAGCCTCGGAGATATGTTCGAGGGTATGCCGGGCGGCGGCGGGCCGCCCATGTTCCCTATGTGATCAGCTCTACACCTTTCTGGGTTTTGGACTTTTCTGTTTTACCCCAGAGCCAACTACAGCACACCCGCCAATTCTTCTTTCCCCGGGTCGCTCGGAGGGTCGGATATCACTCCCCTTTAACTCCCAGCGTCGGCCGCGAGATCCGCCCCCTCCTCAGTTCTACCGGGCGTTTTGTTTCGGAGCCGGCGGACGACTGCGGAACAAGGATCATCGAAGTGGTTTCTTCTGGTGGTGTGGCTGCAAAGGAACCAAATTCTCGTCTACGGAGGGCAGCAAAGGAAACCCAGTTGCGAAGCAAATCGCATCGCTCCTCGTTTGGTTTTAATTTCTAAGCTTCGTCACTGAAAGCTGTTCGACTGCAAACCTGAGATGAAAGGCGGGCGCGCCAGGGGACCGGAGGTTAAGCTTTCGTGACATCTATCAGGGAGAGCAGCAGCAAGGTACCTACCGTACTAGGTATGAGGGGTTGACTGAGCCCGAGACACATCACAGAACAACTCAAGGGCGGGGTTGCTAGTGATGGATCCCTTGATTTGGTCCAACGCCAAACGAAACTGCCCCGTTTCCCATGGGAAAACAACAAAAAAAACAAAGACGGCGGTTCACGACTCGGGGCGAGAGAGAAAGAAGCGAAGAAAAGGGGCGGCTGATTAGGCGGCTGAAGTGAAAAGAACAGCCCAACCCCCTCCCGCTGAACTTAGCTCAAGTCCCCCGCACCGCCCCTGTCAGCAAACCAACTTTCCAACTCGGAACGCCAAGAAGCAAGGTGCAGATGGATCGTGGAGACCGCCAACAAAGTTGAGTGGGGGATGCGACGCTCTCCCCCCTTTTCCCAAGAGGAAAAGAACCATGCACGGAAAAGCTTGTCTTATCTTGTCTTTTTTTCACTGTTTTCAGTTTCTATCTTTTTTATCTCATGGTTACGTGATACCTTGATTCTTTTTGTTATATATTTAGTAGCTAGCTCCTAGATCATCGGCATAGTGGGGAAAGGACAAGCAAGAGAGGCAAACGAAAAAAAGGCGCAATCGGGAACTGGATACACTACATCTAATAGGTACCCAAACCCCGCGCCTTGGAAATGCAAGGAAAATCGTCCCTGGGATACTGGGACTTGCGGGACCACAGAACAACGTGTCATATCACAAGAGTGGCTCTGTCCCCCCTTTTGTTGATGAATGGGATGTCATACCAGCTATCCGGGATACGGTCCCAGGTTCAGAAGTTCCCCGCGACGGCGTCTTGCAGACTGGCGCGGTCAACTGCTTGTGATGTTACGGAATAAATTGCTGGCTTCTGACCAGTTTCTTTCGCCGTCTCTTCTATAGTCCATTGTGGGATCAAGGTCACGCGGATACGACGACGATATTGTGGAGGACCACGAAGCTTTCATTCGGGCCCGAGCGTGTTTCTCGTCGTAGCTAAGCTCGGTGTTCATTGCCGGCCGTTCGTCCGCCTCTCGCCCGGGCTTTGGACCCATAACCTAACCCCGCATTCCAGCCTGTCTTGCTCTGAACTCTGTGCCTATTGGGGCGCCCTCATAAAACACGGCCATGCTTCATCAGTCTGCCCATATACCACCAGCTCAATGAGACCCTCTCCCCGTCTCCAAAGTTCACGCCTCGCTGTGCAGCCGCCAGCGTTGTAACAATACAAAGCCCTCCAGACGCCAGTCAATGATCCCCCCCATATTGATATCGGCAGCATCGGACACTCCTGTGATGGGCCGCACGCGGTAGCCAGGCGCTTTTCCCGAACCTATTTTTGTGATCGGTAGCCGAAATCTTGCAATTTGCGATTTTCCTCCTCAAATGTCCCAATGCCGTTTGTAAAAGAAACAGAAAACATCCTCGGAATTGCACTGCCTTTCCGCTTCCGTGACGAAATGAGACAGCATGTCTCATGTGCATGTGGTGGGCTGTTCCCCGCCCAATTCGAAGCCGCAACCGGACTCTGATCTGAGCCTGTCAGAGTCAACTGAACGCCACGTGGGGTAGTGTCGGTGGTGGACATTCCCCACGCAAAAATAAACAAACGAGTAAAACGCTCGAAATTCATGCCGCGCTTAATGATGTTTTCTTGTTTCCGTAGAGTGACAACGTTGACGTGTGAGGGCGAAGCTATCGACAGTGGTGCGAACCGTGTGGCACGTGCTCAACAGCGGTCGTTTCATCCAATACCGGTAACGCTTCAGTCCATGTAGAAGTCGCCCTTCAGGATACGCTCCTGGAAGGCATCGGGCTTCGGCCGCTCAGGAGCCTTGGGCTTCATCGCAGCAGCCTGGGCGGGCGGAGCGGGCATTTCGGAGACGGACTTGGTGCGGTCGTGAGCGGCACTGTTGCCCATGCCCCGGGGAGGCGAAGAAGAGAGGCCGGCGCCGAATGAGAAAGAAGGTCGTGAGCCCTGGACAGAGCTCTCGGCACGGGATCTAAGCTGCTCAGACCAGTTGAAACCTTGGTCTGGGCGCGAGAACACGTCAGAAAATGATCTTTGCCTGTGTGCATTGCTTGCCTGTGCGGTGGTACTAGAGCGGCGTTTGGCCGACAGGGCAACTGCGATAGACGGGCCATTGCTGGGCGGCGAGAGAACTACGCCAGAGCCAGCTCCCCTCGGGACACGGTGGGCACTGCGGCCCTTTACAACAGGCGGTGTAGGTGTGATGGGTATGGGACAGGCAGTAGGAGCAGATGGGTCATTACCATTTGATCCCGGACTTCCACCACCAGTGCGCAGGTTGCGCATCGCCTGAGCTCCGAAGCTCATTCGGCGTGTAAAGGGTGTGGCGGGCGCGGTGCGGGCGTTAAGGGGAAGATCCTCCTCATCGATGGCATTTTCGTCGATGGAATCGTTGGAGTTGGTCGAAAGGCTTCCCCGCCGCAGAGAGTTGAAGGCGTTGGAGCCGGTAGGCGAGGTGCCTGCGAGGCCGAGACCGGTGGAGACGGAAAGACGGCGTCGTTGGGCATCGGCGGTGCCTGTGGGGAAAGCCGTGCCAGTGGAAGTCGAGTTGCTCCTGAAGAGACCGGCGATGGCCTGCTGGGTGACGGAACCACGGCGCTGACGATGCATCTCGTTCTGGTTGTTGTTGGCGGTGTTGGTGTTAGTGGAGTTATCGGTAGACATGATGGGCAAAAGAAAGACTGTTGGGGGCGAAATTGGAGTTGCAATATATGTAGTCGAAGTGTAGAGACGAAGTCCGGCTGTGAGCTGCGAGAGTGCAGTCGTTCTTAGTGGTGTTTCGGGCAGTGTGTTGCGTGGGGTGAGATCTAGAAAGAATCGAAAGAGGGATCGAACGGGGAATCGTTCGACAGTTGCGGATGTGTGGAACAGGATGGTTTATATCGAGGTGGCCGATGGACTGATTTAGGGTGACACTAGAGGCGGGTTACCAAAGGTTGATCACAAGGGAGGCCAGGGATGGGACGAGCGTACTGTGGTAGTGCGCCGTCGAAAAGTGTCAATCAAGGGGTTTGCTGGTCGGTAGGCGAGAGCTGTGGACGGAGTCAAGACGACAGGGCAGTTTTGCGTACCTCCGTCGTCTTTGTTTGTGGGTGTGTGCCTGGGGGATGCTAGCTGCTTGTGCTGGAGTCGTCTACCATGTACAAGACGGGTTGGGGAGTGGAGGGGATCGACGGGGGGAGTGTCCGTTTGAGCGGCGTTCTTGGACAATCAGTAAGCGGGATGAAGCTCTAATTGAGTGACGTCGAGCTTGGGGTATGCGTAGGGGTAGGGGGCAAAGCCCGAGGGTTTGCGAGTACAGCTTGGTGCCGTGTAAGAAAAGGGGGGGATGGCTGGCACTCACCGGTGGTGGTGGTGGTGGTAGTCGTAGTGGTAGTGGTGGGCGCAGGTTTGGCTGAAGGTTGGCGTGTAGGTGTGCCGGGAACTGGGCCTCGCTGCGCCAGGACAAGCAAGCGATGGTATGTCTGTACGGTGGGCGGTTCTGTGTGGGGGGTAAGAGGCAAATGCGACCGGTGTCTGTCTGTCCGTCGGTCAGTTGGTGTCGGTTTGAGTGCCCGATAACGTCTTCAGAGGCCTGAAGCGACACACAACTCTGCGTCAGACGGAGAGTCGGTCTTACCTAGTTAGACGTGCCCAGTAATGAAGATTCGTGACTGGGTCTCAGAGTGCAGACGGGCAAGATTCTTGATCGTGTCTCGGTGGAGGGCAAGAGTGCGTGTGCTGATGCGGTGCACTCGTAGGCCGTGGAGAAGCAGGATAGGACGGAGATGAAGATGGTGATGGTAATGTTCACGTGGAGGAATCGCAAGCAGACGTGGATGGATGCTCGGGAGGCGGATGCTGCCCCGGTGCCTGTTGTGGTCGGGTACTTACTCTTGCTCGGAACGCGAGGGCTTGAGGGCTTGAGGGCTTGGGAGGAAAGATCATTGCACTCTGGCAGTGACTCTGTACCTGCCCTTGCACTTTCCCTCGCACTTGCACCTCCTTCCATGTCTTGGGTTGGAAGTCTTGTTCTGCTACCTATGGAACGAGCGGCAAGACCCCCAATGCCCCAGCAGGTCCCTGGCAATTGCTGGCAGGCGCTCACAGACTCACCGCCCAATCACAAGCAACCTAACCTCAGTGTTGCTTCCTGCAAAGGCACCTTGGCGGACGTGCGTTTCGGTACGTACTGGAGCTAGTGGTTGTTTAGTGCCGCCTTAGCGCATGCATCCACTAGAGCGTGGGCTCTGAGCCAGCCACACCCCCGCCTGTCGACGTCACCCAATCGAATGATTTGCGGGGTAATCAAATCAGCCGCCAGAGGTGGGAAAGAGCGACGTTTGGGAAGTACGGAGGTGTTGCTTATCGTTATTGCGAGTTGTTGCTCCTATTGCTATTACTGCTGGGTACCTAATCACGTACTCCTATCCTCGAGAAAGCTGGCCTATCAAGACAACACGATCTGTTGCAGGAGGGGCTTGAAAGCGAAGGCGAAGGCGAAGGAACGAAAAGGGGACCATCTTATTGCGTGCCCGGTCTCCACAGCTATCTACTACGTACTATGTACAGCTGGGAATGGCGGTCTTTCCCCTTGGGTTCCTTCGCTTTTGGGCATACGGGCAGCAGTAACCCACACTACCCAGTACCTACCTCCTTCCTTACCTGAGTTGTCACCTACACCTACTACCTATACCTAGGTAGGTACCTAGTATACTGCAGTTGCCTCCCTCGTCTTCTCTTTCTCTACCTAGACTTCGAGATAATTATATCCGCTTCGACTGCCTCACATTAGAATCAACGGATACGTATCTTAGTTGTGTACCTAGATACCTAGCCGTGTGCCGCATCGCGTCTCCACTGCGCGCGCATCGTACCGCACTGCATCCTCAGTGACATTCATCCACACATGGTTGTCCTACCTGGGCTTCACAACACAACGCGGTCGCACTCAACGGAGACCAAACTCAATGCACCCACCCATCTGGGCACTCCAAGAAAGAAGACAAACGTCCCATCTCGCGTGCCATCGCCTGGCCGCTCTCGCCACCTGGGACCACCATGGGCTCACTCGGAGGCACCACCGTCTGCCCATGTCTTGGACCTCAAACATTTCGAGCTTCGAAAACGAACCTTGCCAACAGTCCAGACGAAAGGCCAGCCGCTAGGCTCTTGTCACCGAGAGTTTTTCTCCGTCTCTATCAACCAACAACCGCCCGGCGCCAGCTTGACTTGTGCCACGACGAAACCCTCTTTTCCTTTTTCTAGACCCTTGGTCGAAAACTCTCCTGAAGCTTTCCCATCTCCTCTAGACTTCACGACAGGCCGCAACCCGGTTCTCATCCGCCATTTCCGACGAGCGGCCGCGCTGCCCAGGTCATTTCTCCCCGTCACGTCTATCGCTCGCGGCGAGCCGGACATGCCACCATTCGTCTACACCGGTCACGCAGCTCCCGCTGTACATCCACCGTTTCCAGCTACTGCGGTCGCCGTTCTAGCCCTGGCTGTTGGGGCCCTCCAAAGTGACAGCGTCGACTTGGCATGCAGATGGCCCCCTACCCAGTGCTGCACCGGATAGATAAACCGTCCGTCAGCGACATGCACGCCGCGCCAATCGCCCTCTGCGTTGCGGGCAAGGATGAACATGGACCGCTACAGAGGATCTCGCCAACGAGAGATTGGCGAACTCTCCCGTCCTCTCAGCCGCTGGCTTTGGCGTAGGTATGGAGGTTGTTGGCAACTAAACTACGGCTATGGCATGGTGCCTACCGTAGTGTAGTAGAGGTTGCAACCAGCACAGCACCCCTCGCCGCGCAAAACTGTTGCTGGACTTGGACCGGCCGGCTATCCCTCTGGGTCTCCAAAGGTTGTTGCGAGTCAATCGACTCCCAGTTGCATGATGGGGACATGTTTCTCTCGACGCAACTTCACGACTCGCGCCAGAGTTTCCATGCCTCCTGGATACGACCTCGTACATGGTTCATAGTGCAGCGAACTCGAGCGGCACACTTTGGTCTTTCCAACGCCTCGCAGAGCATATCTCTGCTATAGCTGCCAATCCTCCATCCAGCTCCGACTACTTGTTCAGGCCAATCTGGTTAGAGCCGAGCCTGCCAGGCTTCACCTTGGCCAAGCCGTTGGTAGGCAGTTTCCCCAGACATCCACCTCTCTTCCTGACTCGTCACAAGGATCACCATCCATGAACATCCTCGAGGTGCTCGACTTCCCCGCAAATTCCGGGTCTCCATATTTGCCCCATCTGACGAGACGGGGGCTTGGCCAGATGGTTTCCCGGCCTGCCAGATTAGCCCTCCCGCTAGTCGCACGACAACCGTGAACCGTTCCTTGGCCACGCAGCAGGCTTGTCGGAAAGCCAGTCAAGCCAGTCCAGATTGCTCTAATTGTTTTGTCCCACAGAGGCCATGCGCTTCGCTGTGTCACGAGAAAGCTTAACGTCGAAAGGCTTGGCCTACTCGTGGCATCCAATCCACGTTGCTGTCGAAATGCCGCTGGTGCACTACACGCACTATATGTACCCGTCTCTTTGATATCTCTGCGCCGCCGCTTCGTGTCCAAACTTGGGACGCTCCTCAATCCTCCCGGAGGCCCGGCTTCGCGCCGCGGTGCAGGGCTCTTGGTGGACCCTGCAGTCCAAAACAGTGTGCAGCGGTCACGCGCTGTCCGCTCTCCCAACGAGCCTTGCCCCGCGCGTTGAGGTCTGGTCCGAAGGTGGTGGGCAACGGCTCAGTCACTGCCAATCCCGCAACGCCATGTTCCGCTGAACAAGTGCGTCCCTGTCAGCAGTCGCAGGCTAGTGACGAAATGATTGCCATGGAGGGTGATGTCAAGCACTTGGATCAGCCAGCGCATCCGCAGCACCGCTACACAAGTACACTCAAGTATCTTATTGTAAGAGTACTTGTGCGCCATAGTAAACTTGGAACGATCAGTAGCGAACCTAACACGATGGTTCCCAGCCCCAAAGGGGCCAAGCCTAGGCTATAACAGGGCTGCAGCACAACCGTATGCCGGTCTTTCAAGGCAACTTTATTTTAATGATTTGGAGCACTATCCGTAATCATTAGAACACTATCCATAATCATTAGAACACAATTTTACTAGATCTGGGCCAACTTGATTGTTCTTGCCATTTGGCTTCAAGTCCCCCGATCAGCTGGGTGAGCTACTCGCATCGAACATGTTGTCATCGTGCCGTCCATCCCCGGTTCGCTTGGATAGACGCCCGGGTGTCTTGCCTTCTCGAGAAATCATAAGGACAGCATTTGAGACTTGCGAAGTTACAGTGAGAGGGCAACAACGACAACTTCCGCGCTTTACTCATAGCAGGCGCCAAGCTAGAAAGGTCGAGACGAAGTTAAGTCCGGCCTGTGCAGTGGCAAAGATTTACTTGCAAATTGTTCACCGATGCAGAAACAGCACGTTGAGAAGTATTATCACCATTTTAGTTTCTTGATGCAAGTGAAGTATCCAATCAAGCTTGAGTAGAAACTGTTGAGATGACAATGTGCAGCCTCGCGGGCTGCCTAGGCGAACTGCTTTTCGCCATGAAGCTGACATATATAGCTCAACAATCTATCATACTCTAGGACTTATTAGAAGTTATATTGGAAGTTACATTGACATGCTTTTCATTTGCAAGTCTCTTGGTGAACGAGCTACATCATGCACCTTTTGTAAAAGGACACGATCGACATGAGCCGAGTTCCGCCGAAACAGAATCCTCCTAAATGCGCACTCGACTCCCTCTCATACGTGATTGAAGAGCGAGGTCAGCTTTCAAGGAACATGGAAGGCTTTACTACGGTGACAAAAGCAGGCTGGTTGCTCCAAGCTACAGAGCTCCTGCCCAGGCTCTCCGGGGCAACCTGCAGTACATCTGGATCGACAACCTGTTGCATCAACAAGACGAGGCAGCGGCGAGCTGTCAGAATCTTTTAGGATCATGTACGGCTACTGCAATCAGTTCATTAGTCGTTGCGCTTCCACGGCCGATGGGCCGAGTGACACGGGGTTTGATGGCTATTCAACTTTGGCTGCGGCCATCGATTTACTCGAGGCTAGACGGTTCAGGAACCCATGCGCCATCTGTAATTCAGTTCCTTCCCGACATTTTGCACTTTCTCAGGAACAAGTATCAATTAGGCAACTTTATCAGCCATATTACCGGTGTTGTCGGGTTAGATGCTACGGAGCCTAGCCCTTGGCCAGCTTCCGGTTCCTACGCTTGTTCTGAGGCGACGAAAGTAGAGACAACGAGATAAAATGCCAGATTTTGCAGTCATTTGGATACGCCCCTGTCAATGGACCCTTTTTTACGGTGAAGGAAGTTGGGCGCTTTCCTTCAGTCGCAGGAAGAACTAGTCTGGGCGAGCGACGGTTGATCGAGTGTTGCAAGGCACCTCTTCGAACCTAGGTCGTCAATTACAGAGTTAGGAATACCAGAGTCTTGGGTTTTTGAAACCATAACCAAAAGGCCTTGCTATCTCTAACGAAATCATCTACAAACCCTTCCGCCGGCTCAATACGTTCTTTATGACAACCGTGGAAATGAACATAGGCGAACCAAGGCTCTAGAAATACGACGGGCCAATTCCAGCAGATACTACACAGTCCTCGGTTGTCGCTGGAATGGAACCTGCTGGAAAATTTCTGGAATCCCGGTCAACTTCATGGGACATAAGTATCACCGCGCCAGACCAGTGCCGCGGTCGTTCCAGCTGCCCACCACAGCTTTGCGCTGTTTCCGCCAGTCACTATCTTTAGAGTCAGGAAGGATATCCTAGCCCGGCTCCATTTTTAAGTCTTTCAGCCATCAAAATGACAAGAATATGGAAGTTATCATACTGGGTTTCTTGCTTTCTGGTTTCGAGTTGACAGTTGTTATCCAGTTCAAACGGGAGGAATGGTCATCGACCTACTCCAGGACGTACACAACCCAAGCCGAATCAATCGAGATCTGCATGTTTGCATCAAAATGATGAAGGAAATTCACAGACCTGTACCTTGATAAAGTTTGCTGTTCGGCTTCTGTGTCTGTTGATTCTAGTTCCTGCATATGGCACCGTTTGAATATCCAAGACTCCAGCCCGAAATGATCTCTCTCACATCTGATGACGGCTCGGTGTGTTTGTAGATGTCAAAGCAGGCTCAGTGTACGGCCAGTCTCTGTTCATCAACAACAAGCCTTCTTAACAACTAACACTTAGAACATATGATCTTTTTGAGATAGAATGGTACTACATCTTTGTTTAAGAAACGAGAAGTTCTTGGGCCAAAACTCTGCGGCAAGTGGTAGGATCTAAGCAGTTATGCGTCAGAGTCAGCAGACACTTGAGATACACCATTACGTCTAAGCTATGTCTCTAGGTATGTCAGTTGTTGTCACTTCTCTTGCGTGTTAAAAGACATAGTCACAAACGTCAAACTGAACTAATCTAAACCGAGTTGACTCTTAGAACTCTTCAACTCCCACAACAAGGTAACTCGCAATGCATGCGGCTATACGGATATTCAATGCGTGAAACGATCATGAAAACGTAAGTTCAACACACAACGGCTCGGCATGTTGAACTACTCTAGTTTGAAACCTCTTTGTGTTGCTTCAAGATGTTTCTTCGAAGCTGCAACCGACTGCTTTAAGTAGAGAGCAGCCTTTAACTATCTGACAACTTTGGCGAGCAGCTGTGGCCCGTGGACGCCTAAATGGTTTCCATGTCGCATATCTGAAGATGAATCACTGTGCTGAGCCCGATATTTTTACCATCTTTTCAAAATATTCTCTCTTCTCAATCGCGAGAATATGTTTGTGTCATTCACTTGGTGTTGAGGTGCTTACATGACACGTTGTACGCGCCGGGATTGCTGGTTTCATTACTTCAGACGACAAACAGAAACAACAGAGCGCTGGTTTGTGTGGAGAAGATCAGTCAAAACGAGGCTGTCTTTTTAGATTAGTTAGAGAAAACATTTTTCATCTCAAATTTCCAGCCCAAGTATGACTCGCAGTCGTCAAAGTCGTCGTAAGCTCAGAGGCTTTGAGCCCAGTCCGAAGCCGAGTGTTTCCCGTCAATTCCTCACATGATGTTCATATCCAGCTGACCGCATTGGCTGTCGTTTTTCATGCCAAGAAGCCACTTGTGATAATTATAGCCCAGATCAAGCGCGCAACGAGAACATCAGACTGGACCGTTCTGTGAGAAGAGACGGCGTTCAGTTGATGCCACCACTGGTGGCCCTGATGAAAGGACGAGCGACTATTTACTCCGTGGAAAACGTGGCATTCATGCCCAGAAGTCAAAGAATGTACTACGATTAACAAATACCGCGTTTTCGCAAAGCTTGAGTTCAAGAGACGCGGTTTTTGCTGTTAGGGCTGCAAGCCTGCTGCGGCCCGCATGTGGCAAGGAGGACCTTGATACCGTCACCAACTAAAAGCCGGATTCCCGACCGCGCTTCACCAGGGACCATCTCGTCAATTTTGCGGGCCTGACAAATAAGAAAGTTCAGTTTGATCTGCGAGCGAGCCTCAACTTGTCCCGAAGTCATCGAAGCAGAAAAGAAAAGCATATGAGCGAATTCAGGCCGGTAACATACTCCTCCCGTTGAGACCGGGTTGGTATGGGGATTTCGCGCTCCCCGAAAACAGCAACTTTACGCATATATGCTTAGCTGGGGAGCTGTTACGAACATGACTAGGGCGACCCTTGGACAACTAGCTGCTCGGAGCCCGCGCGTTGACGGATATGAAGAGTAGAGACACAGACAGCGACCTCGCTCTCGGTCAAGGACGAGGTCGAACCGGCTACTTTTGCTTGCTTTGTGAGCAATGCATAATCATTTTCGCCGGGACCCACATCCTGCGGGGGAAAGATACCATCACCTTCTTCTGATCGACAACTAACTGGGCGGGAGTGATGTTGACTGCTCTTGGCGAGATGATCCCTTGGCAGAACGCGATGGGACGACGGAGATCACGGCCGTGATTAGCCCGGATGCGCGCACAAGGGTAGGATGAATGGGTTGGGGGTATTCATCAACCCAGTAAAATTAGCTTACCCGCTCTTCCCTGGACCCGAATTCTTGTCAGTTTACGTTGTGGAATGAGCGTCCCGGGGCCGTAATCTTCTTTGAATCTCCAACAGAGCTAAAACGGTTTGGGCGCAGTGGTCGCGAGTTTCGGGGACTTCAGGCCACGCTACGGCGGGCAAATCCGAGGCACACCACATGCATCAACGATCCCTACCAGGCCTGGAGACGATGCCAACAACAAGCTTTTCATCACGCACATAATCCTGGCGGGACAACAGCACATGTGGGACTCGGCCGGCCGTTGGAAGATTGCGGAGGTGACCACGGGCGGCCTGTCTATATCTCCCTTCCACTCATGCACGTTATCATTGGGTCTGTCCAGAAGAGGCATCTTTTGGCTAGCTTTCCGCCACCTCTAGGTCGAACCTAGTTGGATGATCAGCCCACCAGCGAACCCGAGACTGGGCAAACTCAAATTTGGGAGGTCGGCCGGACGTGCCAGTGATCCCTTCACCGGAGCCTCGTTGCTAGCTACCGGTCTGCATGAACTCTGCCGAGTGCGGCCTACCACGTGTTCCGAGGACCTCAGCAACCTTTCTTTTGCAGACTCGACGCCTTATACAGCCTTACACATAGCATTTTAAAATGGCGTTGATGATGCTGGTCGAACTTGAACTGACCTCGGCCTGACAGAGGCCCGAAAGAGTGAGCCTGGACATGTGTCACCAAACCAATTGTTGTATCTTGCGTCTCCCTAAGGAGAAGCATCACCGGTGGGGAGGAGTGGCAGGTCCAGGCGACGCCAGCGTTGAGTTGAACGCGTTCAAAAGACTTGGCGTCTTAACTGATCTCCTAAGAATTGAGGGATGGCAAACAGATATCGGTTACGGTTGCTAAAGCGATTGGTAGACCACATCGAACGATGCAAGTGAAACTTGCCCGCGTGTCCGTCTAGCAGCGCCACACCAACGAGTCAGTTGTCAGCAGGATGAATGGCCCAGCAAGACGCGAGATCGAGGCCTCGGGAGATGGAAGAAAGGGAACTTCAGCTCAAAAGTTGAGGCCGCTCTGATACTAGGCCGAGGGGAACGGCGAAAGTTAGACGCGAAGCGCAGGTCGAGACCGTTGGGCGGGTGGTCGTGCGATCCCTGCTCTCAGCAGCGGTTCTTGCCAAGGAATGCCATTCGAAGAAGATGGCTGGCCGCCGCGATGATTGCGAGTAGATTGCGTTCCGGCGATGATCACCTAGCCCGACTGGCTGGCGCTGTGGTTGCAATCGGTGCCGGAGCTCGCGGGTTGGGAATGATTCTGGATAGCAGGTAGTACGCATTGAGGGCGTTGTCGTGGTCCAGGGTAGGGAAATGAAACGCCTTCTTGACGATCATGTTAGACGACTGGCTGAGAAAATCAGCCCAAGGCGTCTGCGGGTAAACCTTCTTTCTCAGAACCGCCCCAAAAGCTTGTCTTTGCAGGGGCCATAGCATCGGACGGAAAAGAAGTTGTGCCCGCGCGGGGTTCGCCGACACCAACGGATTCGTACCGCGAAAGCGAAACCACATCTGAAGGCATCGCAGCTCCGACTAACATACTTTCCCTCACGTTGGTGCTCCTTCAAGGGTCCCTCAAAGTCCAGATCCCTGGGCGGGTATGTGTGCCCAAACTGTCTGAGATGACGACGCGATGAGGCTATCAGCAAGTGCTCATGTCTATTTGACTCATTGGAGACAGGTATATAAGATTCTTGTGAGCTGCACCTTCAGCGGCTAGATCTACTCCTTCATCAACATACAACTTCGGTTAATAGTTCCATCTGATCACTCTTCAATACTCTTCGTTCACTACCTAGTCCATCACTTACATACACTCAACACATCGAACACTATTCATATTCAAAATGCAGCTCTCCAAGTCTCTCCTCACGCTCCTCATGGGCTTCACCATGGCGTCTGCTATCGCTCTTCCAGTGCCCGCTGAAGCTGCTGTCGCTGCAGACAAGAAAGACGGCAACAAAGGAAGCACCAAGGCGAAAGCTGCGGACTGCGCCAACGCCAAGAAGCTGGCTGCCGGAATCGACGACAACATCAAGGTCCAAGAGGAGGAACAGAAGAACGTGGCTGCGATCAAGAAGATTGTCAGCTCCAACAACCCGGACAAGGCCCAGTTCGACTCCGCGAAGAAGACGCTCCTCAGTACCGTCGAGAAGGGAATCAAGATTCGCGAGGACAACGAGAAGCTCGCCAAGGGGAACGGTGCCGCTGATGGACTCAAGACTGTACGTTCTCCTTCTCCGAGGCCGTGGCACAGCGCATGTTGCTAACTTTGCTTCCTTAGGTCGCCCAGGCCCAACAAACCGAGCTGAAGCAGTCGAAGAGCTTGAAGGGAACTAAGGACGACATGTCTACCATCGCACAACTTGAGAAGGAATTCGCAGGAGGTATCGACCAGAATAAGAAGAACAAGGCTGCTGTGAGTACCAAGGCTGACTACGAAGATGAGCTTGCCATGCTAATGTTTGTCGACAGGCCCTCAAGGGATGCTAAATGACGCAATGGGCGGGGGGCCCAACCTTCCTGGTGGACACCAGCAAGGTTCTCGGTTGGCCTGGATCAGCATCGGGGCGTGTATTAAGGATTCTCAGTACATAGTATGCCGAAAATGAAGCGACTTCAGTCTATGCTTGTACTCCTGTTGACTTGACGTCTGTTCCTTTCTTGGTTGCTACGACTTATGTACGACTTATGCCACCAAGTTGGAAATCCGGTCATTCACGACGGCAAGATAGACGTAGCCGCGAACACTGAATTAAGAGGCAGTAACCCGACGTCGGGTTGATACTGCTACGTGCATGGCATCGTGATGAGTTGTCTCTCGATACAACCCATCAACAGCTCCCAACAAGTCCAGATATCGCTGTTTCAAACGGCAAGAAGGTATTAATTCCGAGGGAATATTATTAAGGTACTGGTTCCTGCGCGTTGAGTTGGGCACTGCAAGTTGAGTTAGAGTAGCTAGCTACAGGCCAATGCCTAACTTTGCTTACGATCATGGACTCTCTAATTACTGTTCCTGTATAACTTTCCGACAGGGGCTTGTATGCATCAATAGAAGCATACAGCTTATTATAGAAGAGCTTGTCTCTAATTACTGAAGTATAAGTCCGTAGCCGTGATTGTCATGCTTAGCGAGCTGAGGTTTTGTCAATCAGGGCAGTTATCGACTTCTATCAGCACTGCAGCGGACCCGTGCGATTGGTCGATGTTCGTCTGGTACTAGTAGAAGTTAATGAACACCTCGGCCTGGTCCTCGTCAAATTCGACGGCGCCCCAGCCGCTCAGCTCCTGCTCGATCTGCCAGATGTGGCGTCGCAACCCACCCCTAAGAACGTCGATTACCTAAGATGTTCGGCATTTTAAAATGCCTGATGATATTGATGGAGGCACTGCTCCGTAATGTTTATAGTGGGCCTTTCTTACATATGTGCGTCTCGTCGATCAGGGAGGGATTGAGAGCCCAAGGGTTCGTTGGGAAGGTCTCAGCGGGGCACAACAGTGTCGGTGCGTCTCTTAATTGCTGAGGACTTCATTGGCAATCAACCTGCCGTATGTCTTTTCACTTTTCAAGTCTACCTAGACAGAAAAGAAAGTGAAATGTGTCATGCTTACAGCCTCGTGTGATGCGACGATTCACTAAATGCCATCCTCTCATACTTTTTCTTTTCATTCCCAACCAGAGCAACAACAAATCGCAAGAAAAGTATTGTTTGATGCGAAGCCCGACCTATAGAAAAGCGCGCAGCAACTCCGTCCTTGACTCGAGCGAGCCCTGAGTATTGTCGATGCACATGTTCCATCTGCCCGTCGGGGACGGCTCGCTAGCGTGAAGAAGCGGGCGCGAGAAACAATCTGCGGAGAAGATGAATGCCCGCCGACGCCGAGAAACAATCTTCGGATGGCCGCTATAGGGCGCGAGTAACTGCTATTGCCCCTCCATTGCCATTAAAGCTCGACCTGTAGACCGGAAGACTAGTCTGCCGTTATCTTCAAGGAGTTTATTGTGGTTACCAATGGCACCCGCGGATCGAGCGGCACTTCGAGTCTTCAAGGGGCCGGGTAACCTTTTCTTTTTCTCGGATAGCATATCCGTGGCAGTTGGGAGATGCAATACGAATTAGCCAAGTCGGCTTCCCCCCTCCCCCGCGAATCGGCCGCCCGGCCGCAGCAGCCCGACGGGATGTCTCTGCCGCAAGCAGGATGTACGTTGCGCCAGAACCCACATAATAGGCTTTCTTGACTCGGCCTCGGGTTGGCCCTTACGCTAACGGGCTACGACGGTGAACTGAGGAAGTTCCCAGGGCGACAACTCTGTTGACATGTTACACGCTAGGTAGGCTAGTCTTGTCATTCAGAGCCGGGAATACACTTTTGTGTATTTTCCCCCTTCAGGGAGTAGTCCGAGATTCAAGGGCTGGACTGCTCGGAGGTTCGGTTTTGGGGTGACTGATCGCCTCCTCAACAGGTAACATTTCTTCCGGACCCCAAACGGGTCTTCTTAAGCGATTTTCTTATGACTCGTAGATCCCTTCCAATGGAAGTTGTAGTCGACTTGGCGCCAATGTCGTGCCTGTTGAAGATCACGGACGAGGAGTAATCCACGGGGCTCTTTGTCGCGCCGTCAGTCCCTAGTAAAGAGGCCCCCGGGCACCGCGCCGGAGATCCAGACCCACTATCCCGGTATCGCCTGCCAATTCGGGTGTCTCCCAACCAATGGGAGCTGCGAGGACCCCGAGTGGGACCCGAGTCGCCGGGCGCCCACCCTCCCCTTCCGATCTGTCTTTGCTCTCATATCGTGCAGTGCAAACTGACGGCTTGGCACTGCATGCGATGCTCAGATTTGCTTCGTCACTTCGTCGATGATTAGAAATTCTAATCACTCGGGATCGGCCTGAACTCTATGGCAAATGCCGGGTCCAGTGTCTGCCTGGTCTTGAGTCTTCTCTTCGTGTTCTCTTCCTCGCGTTACTCGCTTATTTCGCAGCACGAACAGTGCCCCCAGACAGGGTTTGTCGCAGGTTTGGAACCATGACCAGATCCGTCCGCACCGGAAGCAGGACGGCACAAGAACTTGCGACGTTTCACACACGTGGATCCCACCAAGCTTTCCCTGCGGCCCCTCGCGAAGAGCCTCAAGCGTGCCTGTTTCGCCCAGGGATCTTCCCCGGGTAGGTTCTGGCGGAAACCGAGATCGCCTTAAGGCGAGGAACGGGGCCAGGCGACTTTAGTTCCCGCGCATCCGGACGCCCGCCGGCATGAGTGGGCAGAAGCTATGATCGCCAGCGCCCATCGCCGCCAGTCATACCCATTGGACCCCTCCGTTCCATGACGTGAGCCGGGATGGGCAGAGATCAAGTCGGACGCCGGGCTGAGGGCAGATTGTGGTATTTGTAGTCGCAAGGCCGCCTACCTGGCCCCGTCGTTTTTTCGTCCGGTCTTTGTTCATTCGTGCTTCATCTATCAATTAATCGTGCTGGTCACTCGTTTCCTGTCACTTACGACACACACTCCTTCATATACTCTCGGATTCTCTGTCCATTCTCTGGTTCTACTTCTCTCTACACCCTCCTCCAAAACATCGGAATAACCAACCTCAACATGCGCGCTTCGATCACTGCTGCCACGGCACTCCTCGCCGCCATGGTCTCTGCTCATGGCAACATTACCTCCCCTCCCGCGCGTGTGCCCGGTCCTGCAATGGCCCAGGCCTGCGGACAGGAGAATGTTCAGGCCGTCTTGTCTGACCCGACCATCCCTTTGGAGGACTTCACCAACCCCCCCGCAACGTGTGAGTACATAATACATACCGCCAGCGATTATCATCACACCGTTCTGACTCGTTTTCCCCAGGCCAGTTGGATCTCTGCCGCGGGGCCACTTTTGAGGACAACAAAGCGAATGTCCAAACCTTCAAGGCGGGCCAGCTCGTCAACATGAGGGCGGCGCTGCCGATCCCCCACGAGGGTCCGATGAACGTGTCGATCGTCGACACGAAGACCAACAAGGTTATCGGCGAGCCACTCATCGTCTTCGACACCTACGCCGACGAGAAGCTCGCCCAGCTGCCCGAGAACAACACCAACTTCGACATCACCATGCCCAGCAATCTGCCCGCTGGCACGTGTGCCCAAGCCGGCCAGTGCGTGGTGCAGTGGTTCTGGTTCGGCACCAGTGCGAAGCAGACATACGAGAGCTGCGTGGACTTCGTGATGGGTTGAGCGGTCTAGCGTGGTTCTGCTTGTAGCGATAGATATGGGAGGCAACTTGAGCGCGTTCACTTGCTGTTAGATGAGCGTCGAATTGATTTTCAGCTATTTCAAAATTGCCGAATCCTGTGGTGGGAGAAATGAGCCGCTCTCCAGTGCAGACGATTGATTACTTTCATGATGGATCATGGCATGAATTTGTCCTCGTCCGGCCTTGTATGCTCCAGACAGAAGACGCGCACATCAAATTGTCTGTCTGTCAGGCCCTGGATGTTCGTGTTGTGCATTGACTTGACGATCTGTCAAATGCCGTTACTGCATTCAAGTGCTTACTTGCTCTCTATGTATGTACTAAGCTCAAATTGTTGGTCTCTTGCGGAAATGATGCGTGCGACCGACTCGTTCATCTTAACCTCTCTCACTTCATTCAAAAATTCTAACCTTGTCTCTCTCTTCTTCCGGGAGTAGGTTAATTAACAACTTTATCGTCGTGCGAAACAAGGCCGGGAAACCACCGCAACCCGAATAACGAATGGCCTGCCTGGCTGAGCGCAACAAAAATGTTAAGTATCATCCAGAAAGAGTCGAAAAAAAGTCAAATGAAACGTCAAGGACAGGATTCGAACCTGCGCGACCGAAGCCACTGCCTGGACAGCTGTCAGAAGAACTGATAGCAGGGCAGCCCATTAACCACTCTGGCACCTTGACTGTTGTTGGTTGATAAGAGATCACAAAACCTTATTTATCAAGCCTCCACCTATTAGCTCACCCCGCAGTGGATCTCGGGTACCGAAGGGCGCTGGTGATGGCTCAAAACTCTCGCCAAGATCGAAAGTTACCGCGGTTTAATTGAACGCAGCCGGTACAAGTTAGGCTTTCATGCTTGATCTAGGATCCAGAGACCTGGTTTTCAAATCGCGGAGGCTTATTAGTGTTGGGCTTTCCTTGGTGCCCTTCAATAGCCGAGCCTGTTTTCGATGGAAGCTAACTGCCATGCCACCTGCATCCAACCAACCCACCCACTGTCACGCCCTTCTCTCAACTGCCTCGACACCGAACAATCAGACGGTTGGATGTCCGATACCGCCCCCGCATGGAACTTCTCCGCGACACAGCCGTGGCTGTATTCTTGGTTTTTTTTAAGGGGGCCAAAATGCCACCGACCTTCAACTTGGCGAATGGGGCGGGCGTATAATGACTCCGCCCGCCAGCAAAGGGGACTTTGGTCGCGATAGCCAGGGGTTTCGACTCACAACCAACACAACCGAGAGATCGACACTGCCATGACATCCGCTCCTGCATCAAATCAGAACCAGGCGCCGAGGGGGCGCAGAATCACGTTGGAAAATGACAGGACGTGTAGGCTGATTCGACAGGCTCTCCGGCAACTGCTGCAGAACGACAAGATGCAGATGCGTCCGTCACAGCCCCTTCAACGTCCCCTGGCTTAGGGTCGGTTAGTAGCAGACTTAAGTCTGCCCCTTCTCTCTCCCGCCTCGTTCTTCACGTTTTTGTCTTCTTCACGGAATTTGCAACGTTTGACTTGAAGGGGGAATAATCTTCACATCCCAAACTCATCATGCGTGGTCTGCTTCTCATCGCCCTATCTGCCCTGGCCGGCACCGTCGTGGGCCAAGGAGCCTGCTTCGTCCCCAACGGCACCAACAGACACGACCTCACGAACGCCAACATCCAGAAATACGTGGCTTGCGACAGCGGCGGGCACAGCATGTGCTGCAACCGCGCGGGGGACAAGTGCCAGCCGGACGGGCTGTGTTGGAGTGAGGAACACAGGCAGCTTTGGCGCGAGAGCTGTACGGACCCGACGTGGCAGTCGCCCAAGTGTCTTAAGCTATGCATATCTGACGAATATGGTGAGTGCCCTCCTGCAAGCGTTCCCAGTATTTGATGGACTGCGGGGAACCGGGGTAGTTGGTTGAGATGTGCTTGCTAACGCCCTCCAAAGTATCGGACGATGGCACACCGGCGAGTGGGATGGACATGATGGTCACCCAGTGCACCGACGGGAGTTACTGTTGCGGCAACGGCCAAAATGCGACCGAATGCTGCGACTCGGGCAGGGGCGTCAGGATTGTTAACGGCCAGGTTGTCGCGTCCACTGCTTCCGAGTCATCCTCTACCACGTTTACTTCCCTAATATCTGTTACTTCCGCCCCGTCCACGCTTGGCTTCTCGACAACCCCGATCTCGTCCCTGGCCTCTCATACGAGCCTCTCATCGACCGCCTCCCCGACTGCCACACCGGCTTCTGCCAGTGATGGCACAGAATCCTCGGGCAGCAAGGGGGGCGTAATCGGCGGCGCGGTAGGCGGAGGTGTCTGCGCGGTGGCTGCCGGTCTTGCGGCCTGGTTTTTCTGGTTAAAGAGAAGGAAGAGAAGTAACGATTCGGCCGGCGCGGAGGCCGAGCTGGCGGGAGAGAAGTCTTTCACCGTCGAGGAAGCGATGGCAATGCCGCTTTCACCGGCTCCTCGGTATACTCGGCGGGAGTTCCCTCGAGAGCCCCCACGCGAGCCCCCTCGCGAGACCCCGGGTGAGGTGTCGGAGCTTCCGGGGGACCCCCACCCAGTTGAGTTGGAGTCGGGTCCACCACCAAAGGGGTGGTAATTGATGTATGCTGCTGTTCTGTTTCGTAGAATGAGCCGGGGTAGTGCAGAGGATGTAGGCCAGGAAATGTTGAGATCTCCATCACTATGCAGAGTTGGAGCGATTTAAGGTATATTGTTCGGCAATCGACCATGAATTGACGCTGCCGTAAAAGCCCCAGTGGCCTATTAACTATTGAGCTACCTAATTTACCCTGCGACTCTCATGTCCATCCCGAACTCCAAGCTAACTAAATAATTGCAACCAAGAATCCACCTTCGAAGCTATCATGACCTACACACCGACAGTGTGACTGAAGACTTTGGCGGCCAACTGTGTGAGCAGTCTTGCGCGGTCCGCCTGCGGTAAATCCTGCGGGTTGTTAGCAGAGTTCCTATCATGACCAAAAAAATCACGAGAGAGCCTAACTGGATCTACCCGACAGATATCTCCAGATTCGCACTAACCTGGAAGACAGAGTAGACGCTCTTGCCCTTCGCATCCCTCACGGCGCCGAGCCGATTCCCGGCGACTGCTCCGGCCAGAGCGCCGCCCATGTTCCCGACGATGAACCCCAGCGCGCCGCCACTAATACCACCGATGGTCCCCCAGAAAGTGCTCGTGGGCCTGTTGGTGCCCTCCTCCGCCATGCCCTCTTCGCGCAGCATCTCCTCGAAGACGTCGCCGAACTGCTGGTTGTTTGCCTGCTCCCGCTGCTGTTGATTGCTGCCTTGCCCGCCGGTGAAGAAGTTCCAGGCCCAGGAGTATGCATTCTGGGCGTTGGGGCCGGCCTGTGGCGGCACCTCCTCGTCCACATCCTCCCAGGGATCACCCGCTGTCGCGCCGGTAGATGTGCCGAAGATCTTACGCTGGGCATCATATTCGCGCCGCCTTTGGGTATCTGAGAGGGTGTAGTATGCGTCGTTGACGAGCTGGAACTTGCGCGTCCGAGTTGCTCGCTCCGGCGAATCGGCGGGGACTCGGTCGGGATGGGTCTTCAGCGCGGCCCTGGCAAGATGCTTGTTAGTACCGATGATGAGTTCTCTGGCTGGTGGTCCGTAGCTGATCATGAGCTTACTTCTTATACGCATCGCGAACTTGCTGCGTCGTAGCAGCCTCGGTGATCTCGAGGATCGCATCTGGGTTTCGTTCGGTGTTAGAGCCTGGCACGAAGCTCTGGTGGGGCGAGGACTTACAGTAGTCGGGAGGAGGAGCGTCCATCGTGTCTGTCACGCCAGTGAGAAGAATGAGCAAAGGCTAATGAATCTGACCGTCTCGAGATATGAGGAAAAGGCAGTCGAAAGAACGGGTCGCCGTCAAGTTGGTATCTGCCTAACCTTAGGTAGGTAGGCTGCGGTGGAAGAGTGATTAAGTTGATCGCTTGACATGTCGCCTCCAAGGGCCTGGTGTCAACGTCATTGTGGCGCATGAAACGAACGGGAGGTACTGCAAACGTGGCTTGATTGAGGTCACATGGAGCAGGTACGTACTCTTTCTGCGAGAGTACCTAGTGTACACTGCGGACCCGAACAGGGCCCGGGGCGGGGGCTAGACTCCGGGCTCGTTTCCACTTTTATGCGGAGATTCGTGCACAGACCACCTACCCGGCTGCTAATCCCTGCAGCCGCTCCTTCGTTTTCGACTTGATCACGGCAGGACAGGAGCCCATGAACATCGAGGCTCGGAAGATCAAGTCGGAAGGCACCGCGGATTGGAACGACTCAAGAGCTCATTTTTCTGCACAGACATCAATTGACTCCTCGACTTCTACTCTCCTGATTCAGCATCTCGTGTTGCGATGTACTCTGCATCAAGCCGCATCTCACCATTCTGGACCTCCTCCCTGCATCGGCCTCCCTTTTACCCGCAGCTTACGGTTATGGGTAGCACAGCATTTACTTGGTCTTCTGGGCACGAAGAAGCTCCGCAGCCCGCTCGTCCAACATTTTCACTTTATTTACCAAGCTCGGCTTCAAACGAAAAGCATTTAGGTATTCTGAGCCGCCTCAATTCTTGGGTTGGCTTGGCCCCACGAAAGGGGCCTAACATTTGCCCATTCCGAGAGCATAAGGAAGGCAACGACATCCCAAAAGGTCAGAATGCCGGCCTATTCCTCCAGAGGTGAGGCTATTGCCGGATTCTCTCTTCAAAGGAATTTGTTTGAATGAACCAGCTGAAGGTTTCATTCCAAAACCTTCCAGCTCGTACGGGGCACTCGAACGTTGGGAATCTTCGCCTAGGTAACTAGCCGTGGTGCAATCTTCCACTGCATATTTGCACAGTATTAGACGATGCTCACCACCCAGATCCAGGTCATGTCGGCTACTTACCTCACCTTAAGGCTGACCACACAGAACGCACAACCCGGACACACTCCAGCTTCGGCTCATCCTTGAGACGAGACATCTCAAAGACATGCAGCGACGCCACGACGGCCGACTCACGTGCACCCCTTGCCAAAACACGACTGCCCAATCTGAAGCCTGCGTCGCTGTTGCACGACGGCGGGCAATGTCGGTGCTACCCTCATACGACTCGGCTGTTGCTCGGGTTTCCCGTCCAGAGATCGCCATAATCTTGCCAATCTGCCAGTCAACTAGAAACTTCGTTACACAATCATGGAACTGGGCTCAGAATCTTTTTCCAAGGCGGCACTTTTGTTTGCCTTACAACCCCTACCTTCATAGCAAGGACTGAGATTGGGCCGGTGAACCCGCAATTGCCAGAGTCCGCAGAGACACGACTGTTGCTAAGCACCAAGATCATGGGGACGGAATGCGTAGTATGTTTTCTTGCTTGGCAAGTCAAGTAGTCATTCCTTCGGGCATCCTCCTTCAGGCTGCATCATTCATATAAAGACGTTGTCGAGCTCCAGGCCTGGCGAGACTGGATGGCCCAGTTCCCCAGTCCCCCAGGCTCTTCGCTCTTTACACCAAGGTTTGGTTTCTTCGTACGGGAATACTGGTCCTACGCACGAAGTCACAGACAGAATCTTGGTTCCTCTCCCCTTGCCCCAGACTCTAGTCTAGATAAGGTAGGATGTCACCCCCCGGCATTCGGAAAATCAGCTTCGTGACTATGGGTAGTTGCTGATGAGCCTCACTAGACTCCGCCTCGAAATCAGACTTCGAAGGCCAGCGTGATGGCTCCCACCAACTCCGGGGTCGAGGCCAGTGGCAGATTCTGCACAACGCCCGTATGTCTCGAGATTGCCTCGGTCATTCTGTCATCCCTCGCACCAAACTACACCGAGATCGATCCATGCACGGATTTTGACAAATGTATGTCTCGAACAAATTGCATTACTTACCCCCGGGCCCTCTCCCGCGCGATTGTACCTGAATTTTCTCGATGTAGCTTCTGATTTGCTGATCCAACTCCCTGGGTAGTGACATGCGCCGGATGGCAGGCCAAAAATGTCCCGAGGGCCGGCCGGGGCTCTGCATCTTCGTTCGATGTCAATGCCGATATCGTGCTGAAGAACATCCTGGAGAGTCCTTATCACTCAGGACCAGATGCCGGCTTCGTCTCAGCAGGGCTGACCGAGGAGCAAATCCCCACGGACCAGGAGAACTTCAAGCTCATCACAGATGCGTATAATGCATGCCTGAACATCACCACTATTGAGGCCGTGGGGCTGCAACCCCTGATGGACTTCATCGACCAAGTCGTGCAAGCCTATCCTGTTGCCGAGGAAGAGAAGGACCGGCCGATCTCCACTGAGGACGGCCCGGTTCTCGGGGAAGTGCTTCTGTTTTTTGCCCGGCATGGCATCTCCACGTTCGAGTCAATCACCGTAGATTGGAAGGACATCGACCCTGTGAGTGCCTACAACTGTTGCTGTCTTCTTCGCAACGACCTGCCTCGGACCTGGCTAATGAGAAAGCAGAATAAGATGATGATTTCCGTCCTCCCTGGGGGCTCATTGTTTCTTAACCCCGACCAGATGGCCGACATGGCAATTTTCGAAGAATACTCCCGCATCCAGGCAGCGATTCTTGAGAAGGTTCACCCGGCAAACATCTCGTTGGCCGAGGCCGAGAGGCTGGGGCAGGCCGTGACGGAGTTTGAGAAAAATCTGCTGATCGTGCCCACGACCGACGACAGTCGCGAAAACTGGGTAGTAAGTCTTTAATCTTGGCGGATTTCCGTCTTTTTTGGCTCAACTCGGGTGCTGACTTAAGGCGTACCGCAGACACCTGGGAGGAGGTTCACCTTGGAAGAAGTTACGAGTGTGGCGCCAGAACTTGGACATGGTGATATTATCAAGACTCTCGCACCTGCGGGCTACGTCCCGGATGAGCTATACTTCTCTCCCGGTTACTTTGGCAACCTGTCCGCGCTGCTCGCCAACACTTCATCAGAGGTTGTTCAAACCTTTTTCGTGTGGACAGCAGTGACGACGCTGGCTGGTCACGTTGAAGATGAGGTCACCGAGAGGCTGAACGACATGCGCGCCACGCTTCGTGGTCTGGATCCTCAAGTGGTCGGCAAAGCCCCCCGCTGGCAGACTTGTTTGTCCCATGTAGAAAGCGGACCGGCCTGGACCAGCCCCAACTACCCAGCTGGCCTCGGTTTCATCCTCAGCCGCTTCTTCATCGACAAGGCCTACTCGCAGGAAGCGCGCGACATGACCATGGCCCTCATGGCCACGATCCAGGCTACCTTCATCGACCGGCTCGCAGACAAGGACTGGATGACGGACGAGGTCAAGAAGGTCGCCGAGGAGAAGGTCAACGCAGTCACCAAGAAGATCGGCTACCCCGACGCATCCCCGGAGACGGTCAACCCCGAGAGCCTCTCCGAGTACTACGCCGGGTCCAACATCAGCAGCACCTCGTTCTTTGACAACGCCCTCTCCATGGCCGATCTCGTCACGGCCCGCGCCTGGTCGTATCTCGGCAAACCTGCCGACAAGAACATGTGGCTCGACACGCCGTCGTCGACCAACGCTTACTACTTCTCTTTGTACAATGACATTGTCATCCTGGCGGGCATCCAGCAACGTCCTTTTTACAGCCCCGAGTATCCCTCGTACATCAATTACGGCGGTCTCGGCCCTGTGCTCGGCCATGAGCTGACCCACGGCTTCGACAACAACGGCCACTACTTCGCGCCGAACGGCTCGCTCGCCAATTGGTGGGATGAGAGCAGCGAGAAGGCGTTCAAAGAGCGCGCGCAGTGCTTCGTCGAACAGTACGGAAATTTCTCCATCACTGCTTCCAATGGCACGCAGATCCCGATCCCGGGAGAGTTCACTCTCGGCGAGAACATCGCCGACGCGGGTGGCTTGCAGACGGCATTCGCGGCCTACGATCGCGCCCGATCCAACTACGAGGCCAAGGACTTCAATCTGCCGGGCCTGGAGCACTTCTCCCACGAGCAGCTCTTCTTCATTCATTACGCGCAGACGTGGTGCGAGGTGTCAGCGTCGAAGGAATACGAAGTATTCCTATTCACGGAGGATGTCCACTCTCCAGGCTTCGCGCGCATCAAGGGTCCGGTGGCAAACTCGAGAGAGTTTAGGAAGGCGTTCAACTGCCCGGCGAAGGAGCCTACCTGTGAGCTCTGGTAGGAGGAGACGTACCGGGAACGCGAACGGTAGGGTGAGAAGGGGCTCTGTCGGCGTTATGCGGGGGGCAATCTGATTTTTAACGAGGGATAGCGTCCGGGCGAGAGGCGATATCGTCCGCTACATGACAGCACCCAATAATCTTGTGACAACGCATTCCGTCTTCAACTCTGGTCGTTTCCTCACCGTGTGTCATTGGAAAAGGACCGTCTCGGCCGTTGTGTTGAGCCTCTTATGCGGCGCACAGGCGGGCTGTCGTGCAATGAACCTCTCGGCCCGCCATTTCCTAGTCCCTCACCGAAGGGGTGTAGGCAAACTTGATACGAGGTTCTTCATCACCCGCGCGGAATCTCTTAGCATTGAGGGGAAATCTGCCGCGTACGAAGCACCAATAATGAGAAATATGATGACATCGTGGGACTGACGGCCGCACCCGTGCGCGCTTGAGTTTGCTGCGCCATGCTGCCCTGTAGGGCTGGCAACCTCTCACGCTGTACTTGCTACTGCACGCATGAGATGGAAAAGGCGGGCAGAGCGGGTTGTACAGTGCATGAGAGGCGAGTTGCACAGACGAGCGTCTTCAGGCAGTGAAGAAGGTTGAGGCAGGAAGTCACAGAGAAGGAGAATGCCTACGGATTAGGGCGGTTCGCTCCGCCTCTAGGGTCAGTAGTTCGACGTTTGGCAAAGCCCAACCTCAGGCCATGCCGATCTCTGACGGCGTGTGGGGTGCGTCGATGATGAGAAAAGGGGGGAGAGATGAGATCGGTGGAGAGAAAGGGGGGCCGAAAGAAGGTTTACGGCGCCGCCTCCGACTCGGTCCAAGGGCTCCGGTTGGTCGGCGCATAAGAGTGTCTGGAGACGCCCACGCCTCCCAATGTTCCCGGCCAACGTTTGCATTTTTTGTTTTTCGTTTACCTGGGGAACTGGGGAAAGATGATCCGATGCTGCCTCGGCCCTCCACAGCCCACGTTTCTTTCCTGCTTACTTGGTCTCTTTTGCTTAGCGTCCTTTCGTGAGCCTCCTCCCTGCCCAAGAGCCGAGGGCGGTATGTCACACCGGCCACCGCCCAGATGTCGTGTGCTGTGACGAGATGCCGGTTCGTTTGCTTGCTAAGAGAGGCGGGGCTTTTCCCTCGGCGTGGAATGGGTTACTGTGATAGTGGCCCTGCGGCGTCCCGCGTGTAGTTGGATGCATCGACTGGTCCCCCTTTCGCTTTTGGCGTGGGGTGCTTTCGGCCCGCGCACCGATCGCCGTTGGCCGTGTGTGAAGGTTGTCTCTTTTCTCTCTCTGTGTCTGTCTCCTAATCTGTCCTGGCGGCCTCCGTCCGGTTCAGGCAGGTTCTTGTATCTTTTCTACTTGGAGAGGCCATATTACTACTACCCCAGCCCCTACCTGGTTACACCAAAAATAGACCGAGACGATTTCCAACGATAGCCGCTATGCTAGCTAACTATATAACAACCGCTCTCGTGGCTTCTCCGGGAGATTGGGCATTGGGTAAGAAAATGAAAGTTTCTGGTTTCTCATGTTGTATCCTCAACGACTTCTTGGGTCTATTATATACGTCATCTCTCAAGATAAGCACACACTCTCTCACGGCGAACATATTGTGTGGCAATGTCTGGTGCCCCGACTGCCGAGATTGGAAACCCGGCCGTCAACCTACCACCGAAGGATCCTTCTGACACGAGCCCCACGACGAATCGATCCGGAGGGGGAGGAGTAGGGTCCGGGCCGGGCACGGAACGGCCGCTGATGGGCTACGCGAACAACTTCGATGTTGATTGGGTGGTCTCGCTGAGGAATTCCAACCCGGCCAGCACCACCGGCGCCGTCGCCGGGTCGACAAAGTCTCCGCGGTGAGGTCGCGGGAAACAAGACGTGTCTGACGCAGAGACAATCCCGATCCGCCCGGTCTGGCCGGATCGGGAAGCTGTCGGTAATGTATGTTCATTGAGCTCTTGGAAACGGAAACTTCAGAAACTGATTGCATCGAGAAGATTTTGCTTATCGTTTCTGTGTTCCACCAACTTTCGGTTTCCGTCGGATAGGTTCCTCGGCAACGGTCGGGTCAATTGATACCCACGCCTCCTTTCCCAAGATACAAAAACACATTTACTCCTTGAGGGGGTCAAGAAGGTGTTTACGCTTCGGGCGGAAGAGCTTTTCGAGACACAAGGGGGATATTTGAAAGTCAAAGAAGAGCAGGAGATAGTGGTATACGACGACACGTAGACCCGTCTGTTGGAGTCAGTCGATGGGTTTGGGGTCTCCCACTTCGAGCTGCATAGGACACAGGTTTGCGGCTTCGACGACGGACTTCATAGTTGGGTTCTACGATTGTCATGAGGCAAAGCGGACTCGAAGGACATAATAAACACATTAATTATGGGCCAGTATACTACCATCCTGATGTACTCAGAAGCATCGCTACATCATGCATCCTCGTAGGACCGCCTTTCATCTGCCTCAACCAGAGCAAAAGCCTTATACGTCGTTCAAGAATCCCTCTCTCGAGACTGGGACTCGAACCAAGCAACCCGCTCCTACAACTCGGGACCGTCTTCGACCTCCCTGCAGTACAGCACGCCCTCGACCTCGGGCGCCCCCTTCATCTGCCTCCTCACCCTCTCGATGGCGGCCCTCTGCTCTCCCCACGTCCAGTAATCGTCCATCAAGCCGTGCGCCTCGGAGAACAACGACGGCAGCCGGTAGTCGTCCTCAGCGGGACCCAGCAGCCTCACGATGCCCCCAACGTTCGCATCCTCCTCGGGCTCCGGCAGCGCCTTGAACTCAACAAAGACCACCAGCACGCGCATGTCGACGAAGCACCGGCGGCACGCGCCGAGCGCCTCGGCGATACGCCGCTCGTCACACAGCACGGACCAGCGCACCCCGACGTTCCGGATCCCGGGCTTCGTCGTCCACGGCGAGTCCCACGCCTGGATGCGGGAGCGGTACACCAGCGGCGGGAGGTAGAAGACGTCGGAGTCCGGGACGCAGCGCAGCGGCGCGGGTAGCCGGCTCCGCTTGTCGAGGTCGTCCGGGTGCGCGAAGGGCTTGAGGAGGGACTGGATCGCGGCCCGCGACTCGGCGCAGACGGACAGGCCGACGCGGCGCGGGTGGCGGTACTCGCGGGACGGCCGGACGAGGCCGGTGTCTTCCTTGTATTCGAACACCCTCGTCTCACGGCCGAATGCCTCCCAGATGAGGAGGCGTAGCTCGATCGGGAGGGTTGCGAATGGGTGAGGGCTGGTCATGTTTGTGGTGTCCGAGTCCGAGGGCCGACGGGTGATGATGCTCGACATGGTGACTTGCCCAGTTGGTGTTTGAGGATGTCTTTTTTTGGTCTCTCTCCCTCTCTGCCTTCTCTCTGGTTTTAAGGGAAATGGAAAAGGCCAGGGGGAATGATCGGTTTGTGCTGAAATGTGACCAACATGCAAGCTTACTGAAGCCAAGACCCGCGAGGCGGCCAGTCAGCTTATCTACGCCAGAGACGTCGGGCGCCGGCTAATAAGAATAGCAATCTTGCGTCCGCCCCGTTTCGGTCGCCGGCATGGCGTGGCATGGCAGGGCTGACATTGTTCGTCTAGGGGACACGATAAACAGGAGGAAGAGAGAGAGAAAGCAAAGCGAAAGCAAGGTAGAGGCACCACTCTCGCGACTTCGTCCCAATTTACTCCGGAGGGATCTCCTGTCGTGACGTCGGGCTCAGGAACAACGGTGGGGAGGGGAGTGCCCAGCCGCATAATTAATCGGACGAGGTCCTCTGACGAGTTTGCAGGGTCTCAAGCCCGAGATACCCGGACGTTGCGTGATCGGATCCGTTGCTTGGAAGGGGGCTCCTCGGTAGGAAGACGACTGTCCGTCGACGCGCCCCCACAATTCCACGACTCGTCGTCCCCGTTAATGTGTCCGGCGGGCCATGCGGCGGTCCCCCTTATCCCTAATGATCCATCGCGTGGTCACGAAGATAATTGGTGGGTGTGGGCTGTCAATTAAACTCAATTGAAATAAAAGAATTCCCGGCGCGCGCTGCAGCAGAAGGAAGGGAGAGGAATTCGCGCGCATTCCCGACTCTTCCTCGGTGAGCATCGCCATCTGGCTCCGGCTGGCCGCAGCTGAGCGACGCAGTTCGGCACGGCGCGGCACCGTGTGGGGCGAGGCAGCCGGCGGCGATGTGGGGAGTACCGTCCTTTTAGCCTCCACATCTCCGGCCGGAGCCTTACGACAGGCAACTAAATCGTCACATCGTCTTGCAAGCACCTTATGACGATCGTCACGCCATCAGCATAGCAGTTAGCTGACATTAAATGCGCATGTGCAAGTGATTTCCACCGTCTGTCTTATTCGAAAACGGTGGCGCATTCCAGCTTGCCGCAAGGCGCCCCAGGGAGCCGGGGTCAGCTGGACCGGGCCGCTGTCATTACCTAGTCCAGCACACTCAAATCTGCCTTGCCGTGTTCAATAAATATGGAGATAACTGGACCGACCTTGATGACGAAAATAAGCCCAGGGGGGGTGATGAGATACCCCGGCGACTGCATACGAATAGCCTATCTCGACTTTCTGGCCTGGTCATGCCCAATTTTGCGTCTGACAAGTAAGTCAGCTTTCCTGGTGCCTGGATCATAGGTACTAACAAATCGCAGTGTACGGCCTTCATACGCGGAAAGCGAAGTCTCGACAGTTCTCTTCGAGTCGGACGAAGACCCCGGCGAATTTTCTGACCTGCCCGGTAGCCAGTATGCTCTCGGAGACCACGTCCACCCGGCAGACAGACAAGACTGGTGGCGATCACCAAGAGACCTAATATTCGGGTCTTACCCGGTCGTTCTGGGCACGACAGATTCTTCTCACCGTCATCGGGAGTCTTGTATAGAGGCCGACGTTGACGCAACCAGTCATCCGGCCCCGAGCCGACGTGCAGAACAAAGCCCCCCAGCAGCGACAGACTCGCTTTTGGGCTGCACCGAGAGCGACGGGAGGCTGTTATTCTGCGAACTTCTGCTGAGTGAAGATGAGGACTTGTTGAATAGGCTCATCGAGAAACTGGCGTTCCGCCGTGATCTCCTCCTTTACGTCGATCAAATGGACTACGTTCCGGAGGAGTCCGAGGCCTTGCCCGAGGGCACTTCCCAAGACGCTGCGCGGGGAGACTCCAGTGCAGTCAATTTTGCCGAGGAGGCAGCCAGACTCTGCCCGTCGAACCCTGAGTCGGACGTAGCTGCCTCCACGAAATCCCCAGCAGGCACCGGCACGTCCGACACGGGAGAAACCCCCGTGGCTGCTCCGGTGCCTCCCAAGCTTCGTACGCCGCGGAGCCTCAAGCCCATATATCGGAGCGGAGTGAAAGTCCCGGCCTTCCGCGGACCATACAAGGGGAAATGCATCCCCGTCCGGCTCCCAGACCCGTCAAACTACCGCTCAGCGACGACGACGTCTGGTCACGCTCCGGTCGAGCCGCAGATCTTCGTGTTCCGCGAGTCTGCCGCAGAACCCTCGCCTCCGATGACAACTTCAGCGAGAGCTCCACCGGTCCTCTTCGGAGGATCCGGCGAACCTGGCAAGACGGACTGGAACTTCGACTTTGAAACTCCCGGCAGCCTCTTCGGCCGCAGCATCGGAGCGCGCGCCTTCGGCCTGCTCAAGGGACGGAGGAGACGACGAGACCCGAGACCCCATCCCTTTATGCCAAGAATACAGGGAGAGTCCAGCAGTCAAGTAGCAATCTAAAAATCGCGAAAATATTCTGGATCACATAGGCCTTCTGCCTCCACGTGGTCAATAATTAGAAGCGCCATGTACACAAGCTTTCTCACGTCAGATATTGGCCCGGTACCACCAAGCAGAACGTACCTAACTTCCCATCGCTTATCCTTGCGCGCCAGTCACAAGAATGTGATACCATGCAGCCAACAAGTGCGCCTGAAATTTGGTCCACCAAACGGCCTGACCAACGGCTGGGCTTGCTGCTTCATATCCGCCGCTCAGCCCCTCCATTACCTCGCAGATTACTGTCTCACATTCTTCATGTTCTGTTGTATGGAAGCCAGCTGGACTTGGATTCTGTCTCATGTTCAAGCACCGTTTACGCGAAGAAGATGCGAGGAGTCTTCTGTGAGACCTTCGCGTGGAGGAGGCATTGAAATCCTTACTACCGTTCATCGAGACTTTTTGACCAACACACGTGCAAGTCTCTGTCCCACGGGGTAGCAGGGGTCAGAGAGCTCTGTGCTTCGGCACCAGATTCTTCACAGGGTAGGTATCATAATCTTGACCAGAGCACTCTTTCAAGCCCGACATCCCAAGCCACGGGTGGTCGCCCTCATGACAACTTTCTGTCCTTCGGCTCGGAAAGCAGAGCCGCGGCTGAGATCTATCACGGCACTCGACACCCATTACCAGTATGCTACGAAGGCATGAAGGTTTCCGATCTGGCCGTCCGCTGCGTGACGAAATCAGAGGTCAAGCCTCACGGCTGGAAGGAGGCAAGGAGGATTTCTTGTCCAGCCGATAGCGCCACAAGTCGCTTCCGGCCGTTTTTCTGCGATCGTTCGGCATTGCTTCGTGGCGCGCCGACTTCATCTAGAGTTTCCCATGAGTCCCGCGATTGAAGCTCGGCCTGGATGCCTAATGACATATTAGGTAGATGCTCACCTACCACCCCTTGCATCCACCATCCACGGCACTGTATCCAAATGGTACCGATGACTGCCGTGTAGGTACCGTTCCATCATCGATGTCCAAACACTAGCTGTGATCAGCAGCTCAGGGATGCCGTCAGATTTTCTTGCTTCTATACGTTGGCATTCCCTCATAAGCTTAGTAGAGACACGTTGGTGTCTCTCCTTGGGGGTCTCGGCAAAAGTCGCAAACCAGCGCATGTGCAAAGACAAGCGATGGCTTTTGTACTTGCTGATGTCGCTCAGAAATCATGGCTCGATTCCGAGGGTTCGCTGACGTGTTTCTCGAGATGCCAACGTCACGAAGAACATAAACCGCTGCTGAAAACGGCGATTTTGCCAGGTGTAGTCGGCGCAAGCTCGCTATGGCTTCGAAGCCAGGACTGCCCAACCAACCGATGATGCGGCGCGGGTAGCTGCATCTGTAATAAGATAAGTTGACTAACCAGGTGCGGGAGCATCGGCGGAGGTGTCGTGATCGGAAGAAAGAGGGTCTGAAATTAGGCCAGTCGTCTGTGGCACCAGGTTTCCAACATTGTACCTCTCCCTGGCCAGAGTTACGGCTGCCGGCAAGTGAAGTTGGTGTCCAGACATAACCTGTACTCCGGAGATGGATGACTGGAAGTATCCGAGAATCACAGGCCTCAGAGCCTGCAATCTGGGACCTAATAGCACGCGGTCGCGCTTCTCGTGCCGGTATCCGTGATTCGCAAGCCTGACGCAACAGAAACTCAGACGTTGAAAACATCGAATCGTCGACGATTGAACAGTGGGTGAGTGGGTAGTCTATCATGACTGCGAGAGGACAAATAGCCGAGCCCCCGTAATATGCTACTTATGCCATAAGCTCAGGAGGCGAACTACAAGGCACCGCGGAGCTGCTCCTGGGGTCATGATGCACTGCTCTTGCTGATCCAGTCATGTTGATTGAGTCTTTTCTTGAAAGCTCGAAGGGTCTGCGGAAGCAAAATTATGCTCATCGGGATCAGCTCGGTGAACCATGTGTCCTCGCAGAGCAGCATGATGTAGTGGATTTGATGCACCTTTGGTGCGCATTAGACTCCGTGTTGCCGAGACTCGAAAGAACAATTCTCGGGTTAGCCTGCCTCAATGTTTCAGTCAGTCAAGACATCTGACATATGTGGATGTGACGGTATTGCTGTTCCCTCCCATTCACGTTGCCCCATCCTAATTATGCAGGTCTCGAGTCTAGTTGCCCACCTTGCTTACTATGTACTCAAGTATGCAGTATGCATAGTGACCAGGCCACGGAGGCTTCGCCATGCCAGTTGCCTGCTGCTGCCTTTCTCTCGCAGCCCTTTTGACTTCCATTCGCTTGTGCTGGGCGGTATCTGCGGGAGACGTTGCCGGCATGAGGGTGGCTGAATTGAGGCCTGGTTATTTGGTCGGGGAATACGGCCCAACCATGTGGCCTCGAGCGACCCATGCTGGCTGTGAAGCAGGCTGTGAGCAACCTGGACACTGCAACGACCTCGCTTCTTCACTTTAGGAAGGACTAGGTAGTTGAGCATGCACCAACAGCCACTCGGCCTTGCAACGGGCCCAAGAGCTTGGCCTTTGACGGACTTTGCAACTCGCGATCATGCCCTCCTTGCTTGCATCATACAGGTCCAGCAAAAACATGTTAACCGCAGGAGGAGTGCGGAAAAGGGTACTGCCACGTACGTCCAGGAAGCCCTCGAAGCTGGGCAAACAGACGCCTCACGATGAGGCCGGCGGGAGAACTAAGGACAGACGACGAAATCGCTAAGTGCGAAAAAGAAAGTAGCCTGAACACTTCAACTAGACAGGTCTGGCTTCTCCGTACGTACTAGCCATGCCCATTCCCGCTAGGCAGGCCGTCATTGGGTAGACCGGCTAGTCCCCACGATCCAAATCTACTGTGGCGTACCATTACCTCGAGGTACACGCGAGCGTGCAGTCGGAAGCAGAAGATTGCGGCATCCGGGGCGCTAGTCTCAGTCCTCAGCTTTGATGTTCCCGTACGTTGGGGGGGGGGGGGGGGGGGGTGTTTGGAGAAGCGTCCGAGCCGGGACCCTGAAAACAGCCACATCGCCAGTGGTTTACTACCTAGGTAGTCTGTTGGAGACGCCCGACGAACGTCAGTGAGCTTTCGGCTCGGACTTTGACCACTGACGAAGGGAGTCTGCCCACGACAACCCGACGATGTAACTGAACTGTCGTGAAACTGGCGCGCTTTCAGACCGCATTGATCAGAGCCTCCACTGCGGTTGCAGTGGCCGCAGGTTGTCGACAGTTTCCAAGTTGGGCAAGTCCGTCCGAATTGATGAGCACGACTCCAGGACAATGATCGCATCGTGACACCGCCGAGAGGTTGCGATGAGGATGAGGGGTCGAGTGCGAGAGAAGAGATGCAACCGTTGTGATGAAGGAACATCCTCGTTCGGCGTGTGCTCGTGCACAGAGACATGAGCGGTATCCTTGGTCGTCTTCAAGGTGCAATGACATGCGGGTATGTATTATGCGTACTTGCCAGAGCTAACGAATGCCGTCACTTCTGTTCATCGTGATACCGACGAACTCCCTGCGACAAGAGGCGGGTCAAGCTGGACCCTTGCGTCGTTGAATCGCCCATTGGCCCGCACTTACTTTACAGCGGCGTGAAGACAAGTCTTCGCCGTTTGAAGTGAGGCTTGATGCAACTCTTCCTGCGTGTGAGGTGGTTTCTGGACCGCACGAACGGACGTTGCCAGGCAAGACGCGATGAACGTCGCCAGAGCCGCCGGCGATCTGAATTGAAGACGGGCGGGAAACTAAAATTTAGGCACCACACTTCCGCGCAAAAATGACAGGCCATAGCTTCTTGGGCCACCGGTGCTCGCTAGAAATGGACGAAGGTGGTAAATCTGAGGTCTGGACCCTGCATCGGAGACGTTTCGCGGCTGTACACACAAGCGTACCGTGGTGCCTCGTTGCAAGAACCAAGCCATTGGTGGCTGGACTGGGCTTCCGACCGAAAGGAAAGTTTACAACTGCGTTCGGCAGCGGCAGCGGCCCTTTTGGTGAAGGCGGAGCCCGGGCGAAGATTGATATGGAGACCTCAGGTCAAGGGTCCAAGCTGTCAGGACCAGTCGGAGTTTTCCAGGACCCAGAACGCAATTACGTTACGGGCAGAAAATGAGCTGCTTCCGAAACTAGCGTAGCAACCTGGTGGGTTTTGCTGACGGATATTGCAACTGGGGAAGACAGAAGGGTTTGACACCCGGCTACGATGCAGTCAGCGTAGGTAAAGGGGAGAGGACTCGAGGAGCGGGTGGTGGTCGAGCGGGTCGGTCGCGTGTGCAGCCACAGGTGATGAAGTTGTGCCGCCGGGACCATCGGCCACCGTACGGAGTACGTTCCAGGTTCTGAGATGGACCGGCTGAGCGACCGGGTGAGATTGGACGTCCTGCCCGCGACGCACCGTGGCACCGGGGCAATGGCTGCTGCGAGCCTGCGATGAAATGCCCGGCAGGAGAAAGTCGTCTGATGTAGATGAGTCTTGTACGTTCGCATTAGTGCGCGGCGATCTGCATGGTGTATTATCACCCTGCGACAGGGTGTCTATCTGTGAGACGGAGGCGAGCCTCCCTTTGGACCTGTCTTGAGAGTCGAGACGGCCCAGAGTTGGTGCGAACGGGTTTTGTGCAATGGCCGGATGGCTTGCCTTGGGCTTGCCCTAACGGCTGGCTTTTCCGCTGGCTGCGCTCTGACGACGAGGCGAGTCGTGGTAGAGAACTCGAGTGGTCTCGTGCAGCGTCGCAGTGTACCAGCGCTGAAGACGACGCTCGAGCCCGGTTGCATGCAAGCGAGAGAGGCGGCCGGGTGGTGCTGTCAATAGCGAAGGCCGTTATGTCAAAGCTTCGCAGCCCGGGAACCAGGGTCGAAGAGGCTGATCATCAAGTCATGATGTCGAGCGCAGCGCAACGCGCACTGCTCCTCCGAACCATGCCTGATTCCGGGGGCTTGGCCGGCTTGACAGCTTCGGCTCATCAGCGGGAACCAAAGAAGGTGCGTAGATGGCGTGTCTGAACGGAGTCAGCGGCCGTAATAGGAGCTGCAGTCGCCAGAACGAGAGACGCTCACGCTCGGCGATGGATTGTTTCGTTTGGTCCGCAGCACGGCACGTGTGTTGTGTTCTGCAGGCAAGAGCTCTGTCTTGAGCTTATTCCCGCAGCAAGTGTCTTTCTCGGCAGATAGGCTACAGCCTACAGCACGCCGTCTTCATCTTTTCTCTGGGCCAAGGTTGAAAGAAGCTGGGGACTGCTTGCTTCGCGCGAGTGAATCGCAGACCATTGATGTCAGGAGCTGCAGGTGGATGATGTGCCTCCACTGACAGTGCCGTTGACGGGGTACAGAGGGTTACACAGATTTGAGTAACGCGATGAAGTACCCATAAGGCCAGAAGGCTTAGCCTGGATTGGCTGGAGACGGACGCGCTGTAACTAGGGGCCATGTCGTCGGGCAATTCGAGGCCCAAGGACGGAGGCTTTTCGTAGTCATCTTTCTTGTTAGGATTGCGTTCAAACTGGGTACGGTCTCCGACTGGATTGGACGAGGGATAGCAATATCCGTGGTGTTTCTTGCTTTGACCTCCGAAGGCCCGCAAGAGGGGACGCGGACGGGCGATACGATACGATGCCGTGCGATGCGATGCGATGCGATGCGATGCGATGTGATGGGTGATGGGCCGCCGGCGAGGAGGGGCGATGGATGGATTGGGGCAGCGAGAAGGGGGCGGAAAAACAACGAGAGGGAAAAATAAAAATAAAACTTTGAATATCGATCAGATTGTGTGTGGGTGAGGAAAAAGAAACGAAACGAAACATTGTGACAGAGGCGCTTGCATATGGAGGCGCTACGGGAAAGGAGCCGGAAGGTCTGGGCGAAATGACAGAAGCGTCAAAAAGTGAGGAAAATCTGCAACTTGATTGGAGGGACTCTCTATTTACTGCTTGCGGCACGGCAACAGCAACCCAAGGAGAAGGCACCCAGACCCGGCAACTCCTGCTTCCTGCCTTGCGTTTCCCGCCTCCCGCCTCCTGCCTCCTGCCTCCTGCTTTCTGCCATCTGCCATACAGAGTACCTACCTACTTTGTAGGTATGTATTGTACCATCTGCTTGTTGCTTGTTGCTTGTTGCTTCCCATGGCACCTGCGTCTTCCTCAGTTGCTTGGTCGCTCCTGCTCCGTGCGGAAGCTCCATCTGCGTTCTTGATACCTAGAGGCTACCTAGTACGGAGTAGGTCCCATGTAGAACCTAGGTAGGTATTCAGCCCCTGTTCGTGCGAGGATTTCGTGCCTACCCTCGCTCGCCTTGTCGGACCCTTCGTCGTAGGTTGTCAGTGCCTCTTACGCCTCCTTTTCTATCCTTTTGTTTTTTTCCTGATTACCTCCAGACAGGCAAGTGTAGAGTGGTATTAGAGTCGCAACTTTGCGGAGCAGAACTTTTGGCATTGCATGCCGTGCAGGCCCGTTGCCTTGCTCCGGGCCTTGTTGCTGTTCTGGCCGGCCTTCTCCTGCCGTTGTCCCGAGTCCCGACTTCCATGCTACCTATTAGGTAGGTAGGTAGGTAGTCACAGTATTTTCTGCCGTATCTCTCCACCCGCCCGTCGGCGTCCACTACAGTGTACCTTGCATACCTGGTGTACCTTGTACCTAGTCGACTACGGGCGGATAGTGTGCATAGTACGGATAGTGAAGACATGGACATCATTGCCTTGCTCTTCAGATAGGGGAAGCAGGCACAAGCTCGCTCTTGCCCTTGACGATGCGCGTGTGTCAGTGGAGAGTGCCACTGCCCTCGAGAAACATGGCCAGTTATAACGTCCGTGAGCCCTGTGCAATCCCTGCCCAGCCATGAGAGAGTCCCCTGTCTGCGCTCGCGGCGAGCCCACCCACATCCACCCAGTACCTCAACTTGGGTATCCGAGGTACTTGCCCAGGTGCCTACTTTGCGCAGGACCGTCCCGCTGTCCACTGAAAAAGTCCGCACTCGACTTCACTTCCATCATTGTCCCCACTACTCCTTCTTACATGCGCTAGCTAGGTGCTACCTCATAAGGTAATGTGAAAGGTACCTCGCTACAGTGTCCAGTCGCCTCTCCCGCGCGCGGACTGGAGTGATGGCGCCCCCAAAGTGATGTACCCGGTACGTACCGGGATATCCAGCGAGCAAGGTGAGCCCAGGGGGCGCATGTGGCACCAGCGCTAAGGTACGCACGACACTACTGCCAATGCCGTACATACTTAGTCTGCCCGCTCTCACCACCCACTCCCGCTGCCACTACTTCCACTCCCGCTCCCACGCCTCGAGCGCGACCAGTCCTTACAACTGGGTTACCTCACATCAAGAGAGACAAGCCACTCTACACCCTCTCTGTTCTCTGTGTGTGTGAGTCCGAGGTGTGCGTCTCCCGTCCGCTGGGTGCCATTCTCGACATGGACCTGGACCTGGCCCAGGACCCAGAACTCTGATCTGAGCACGCCGCGCCTCACCTTCGCTCCCCCTCCTTCGACGCAAGGTACCGCAGCGCAGCATCGCACCCCCCTCATCGGCTCTAGATTCAACTCCAACCCCATCTCGACCACCACCACCACCACCACCACCACCACCACCACCTCGTCCTCCTCCTCCTCCTCCTCCAGCGTCGGCTGTATCCGGCTTTTCTCACCCTCGACCATCTTAAAGGCCTTCACGTCTCCAGACCCTTCGAACGCCCTGTCCCTCCTTCGGCTCTGTGCTGATCTTCGGTCGATTCTTAATTCTCTAATCCGCACGACTCCGGGGTATTATCATACCCTCACCAACACAAATCCAATCAACCGCCTTACGGATACCTTAATTCACCTGCACCCGTTCGGCCCTTTCACATCGGCTTCATCCTGTCTGCTCCCGAAAGGCACATTGCGCTTCCTTCCCACTTTTTTTTTTTTTTTTCCTCGCCCATATTCTCTTTTCTTTTTCTTCATCGTCCACCTTCACCTTGCCTTAGTCTCTTTTCCTACCCCTTCCCTCTCTCTCTACTACTTCATCAAACTTAACCCCTTGTTACAAGACGCCCGCCACTCCCACATCATCCAACCTTTAGAGGACTTCCCCAGCCTGCAATACGACACGACTAGACCCGCCCATATATATTGCGGCCCATCTCGCCTTGATCACTGTCTCACCGAGACGTTAGACAACCTTCATCGCACAAGCACCTGCGCCGGCCAATCCGCCCGCGCCTTTCTCGATCAGGGTCTTTGTGTCACTCATCCTTCGGCTCCTCGCCCTCGACCAGACGGGACCCAACCGACGTTGCGCAGGAGACGGACTCAGCTTGCTCTGTGCCCGTCTTCTCGCCTTATTACCGTCCCGCCCTCCTCGCGTCACCCTTCGTGTTCTGGAGCCCTCCAGCCGAGCCTACTTGAGACTCGACTCATTCGACTATTCTTCGACTCTCCCTACTCGACGGGACTCGCGTCTGTCCGGGTCTTCTTGCCGTCCGTCGTGGTCGCCGAGTTCCTGTCTTACCGTGACCTCACCTCAGCCAGAGCGTCCCAACACTTCAGCCGACTCTTGCTGCTCCTTCCCTAATTACTTCGACTTCCACAAAACTTGGCCTCTCACAAAATTTCTTTTCTTAATTTTCCTCTTGCCCCCGTCCTACCATCGTCCGTCGACTCTTCCAACTCTTACTTATAATCCCTTTTCTCTGGTATGTGCACCCCGCCTTGATCCAAGCCATTCCTCGCCAGCCTGCTACAAGGTCAAAAGAAGGAGAGAAGGAGAGAGAGTCACCAACACTTACACGTTAGCAGGCGCGCCAGCCTCTGCCATCATGCCTCCAAGCTTTGATCGCCTGGAGAGGCTCTTTTCCAAAAGAAAGGACCTCTCCATTCAGACCAATCCGGCGCCCTTCGACTTTCCTGGCCCCAAAACCGCAAGCTTGGATCACAGCTTCCCCCAGCCCTCATTTATCCGCCCTCGTGTTTCCCGCATGAAGGCCAGAGATGAGCGCATAGTGGCAGCTCAGAACGAGAGGCGTACGCAGAGCCTGCCCGAGAACCAGTCCGAGCGCGTGTCAATTCACGTCTCCCACTTGAGCAGCGCAAGCACGTCGACCCTTGGAATGCCAGTGCGCTCAATGTCGCTCACCTACAGACGGGAAAGCCTGCCCGTGGCAAGTCTGCGTGGGTTCGATTTCCCTGCCCCGCCCACAGGCCGCCTGCCGGCTTCGCCCGTTTGCGCTACGTCGTCGCCCCAAACTCTACCCTCAGTGCATAAGGTTTCTCTCGAGCACCGCCACAGCTCCGTCATCCTACCTCCGCGAGCTGACACCCCGCCCTCTTCGGACCATGAGGACGACTCGAGCATAAAGGGCTCTCAGCTCGGCCGGCCCCCCTCGTCCCTCAGCAGCAACCTGCCTACACCTGCTGCATCACCAGAGATGAAGCCTTTCAGCGACCGGCGATCCCGAGACTCTACAGACTCTAGCAGCACGGCCAAGAGGAAGGCTGCCGCTGCTGCGACCAGACGACGGAGAGAAGAGAAGAGCGCAGCTTTGCGTCGCCCTCAGGGCCAGTCGAGACCTCACAGGACCGCCACTTCAACCAGTCAGATCCTCAAGGGCGGCGATGTTAAGGACTTTTTCGCCCTCTCTGACGACGACATTTTGGAAGAGCCTGAGTTTGAGGAGGATGATCAACAAGACATCTTCGGTACACCCGTGACTACAAGCACCATTCGGACCCCTCCCTCCCCGCCGACTCCTGCGTCAACGTCTTCGTCTCTTCCTTCGAGGCGAACGTCATCTATCTACGCCGACGATGTCGCAAAGGAAGGTGCCCTGCAAGTCGCTCAGATTGCTGCCAAGCACAAGTTCGACCTCGTCTACATTGTGAACCTGTGGCCCGAGCAGGCATCAGACTTTCCATCATCGCCGTACCGCGCTTCACTGGACCTCTCATCAAGGCCCGCCAGCATGAGGGCTTCACTACTTGGACCCATGGAGGGACCGAAGGTGGACACTGCACCAGGCATGACAGGCCGTCTGCTTGCCGCGTATGGCCTCTCGAACCTCAGCAGCCCTTTCCGGATCTCAGCAACTGTTCAGTCCAAGATTCTGAAACACGAAGGATGGATGGAATATCGCAGCGACGATGCCCAGGCCGGCGACTTCGCGCGAGGCTATGGTCACGCGTTCCACACGGCCACGGGCCGCCGCGGCTCGGCGAACTCCAGCCCGCGCAACTCGGTGAGCCAAAACGTATCACAAAACGATCACGGCATTGTCTTTGCAGCGTATCGGTATCCCAGCAAAGACTCCACTACTGCCGGATGCACCAAAGACGAACTCGAGGCTCTGCGTGTCGACGCGGAAGGTCTCGTTGACTACCTCGTAGCGATCCACAAAGCGAGACGTCTACGGGATCCCATGACGCTGCAGACACTTGCCGACGAAGAAGAAGACACAACGCTCTCACAGTGATGGTGAGGCCACAAGCCCGACGCGTCTGCAGCACCCTGCGGCTACGACTGTTTTTTCTCCGATTTATGCCCTACGCAACTCGTGGTACGGACCACAGATGATCAACGACTCTTCATTCTTTCACCTTTTCTTTGTCAGGATTTACATTCTATTGCGGATCGGTTTCTTCGATATGATACCACATGGAGAGCGTCGTCTTTTTATCACGGCATAGGCTTCGTCATTTACCTCAAAAAAAAGAAATAAGTTACGCGTCACTCAGACGATTCGGATGTCGTTTACGGCACCCAAAATTTCTGGACCTAAAACGTGGATGGAAGCGGTGGACTGGAGAGGCGCGTCATGGAGGCGTGGCTCACCTGAGCGATTGAGTGATCTGGGACTGGTGGGTTGCTACATAGGTCGGACTTGTTCAGTCCGCAATGAATCGATCAATGCCATGATTCCTCAAGTTTTTGCCTCTGCCTCTCCACTCTCAATGAATGCCAACTAACTTCCTACGCCGCCGGGACCGTGGCCTTTTGGTGGTCGTTCGGCTTGGCCGGCGTCGACTGACTTGCGAGCCAAATCAGTCCGATCTTTCCCTCTCAGAACCTTGGTTTGGCCACACCAACCCACACGGCACCCCGCCCGTCGTGAGTCGTGGGAAAAGCTTCCTTGACTGAGGCTGAGCTGTCAGCGCTGCGGACTGCTCTCTTGGGTTCAGTCAAGGGGATGGTGGGATGGAGTTTGCCGAAGGGCAGCCCGCCCCCCCATCCATTCATCGAACATGTCAAGCCAACCACCAACCACCAATCCCTCCCTTCCCTTCCTTCCCACCCCCCGGTCGATCGCACATCTGACGGACGTCCCGGGGGGATGGCGTAGCACCGGGGAACCCTGTTGAAACTTCCCGCGACGCTGGATGGGTGGGGGTGGAGATCCGTGTGTGGGTGTTGTGTTGTTCGTTGCTGCTATTGTTGGTCTCTATTCTTGATCAGGGGAGCTGATTTCTCAATAACAAATTTTTTTTAGACAATCGCGAGGTCAAAAGAGAAGGCACAATGACCATGCGGCATGGTGTTTATGTTGATGTTTTGTGTAGTATAAGACAGAACAAAGGTTTACGCCCGTATGCGTAGGGTTTGCCTTTCTTATTCTTGCTGGCCTTGCATTGCATCGCCTTACATTGGCATACGGCGTGGGTTTTTTTTTTTTTTCTTCTCGCTCTCTTGCCAAGATGAGCGGTTTGTTACCTGCGTTAGACCTTGCGTTGCATTCGAGTGGGAAAGGGAAAAAAGGTTCCGGGTGGTGGGAGGATGATATGAGACGGTGGGGTGTGGTTGTGCTGCTTCATTTTCTTGGAATCGGAGGGTGGTGGTCAGCTAAGACACTCCGAGTACAAGAAGCAAAAAGAAGGAAAAAAACCAGCCGTTAGTTATGAACCGGATGCAACGGCGCGGGATGAGATGTCTTGTGACGCGCTTGGCGGAAGTGGGATGGTTGGACCGCGGACGCGGCTCGAGGACGCTTGGGATGGCCCGGCAGCCCGATGCCGATGGTGATTGATGAGAAGTGAGTGATGGAGGCAGGCAGACACGTTTCTTTTTTCGTTATGGTTACGATTCTGAACCACCCCTCCTCCTTCGGGGCCAGCTAAACACCGCGGGACCGGAATCGACTTGGCGGAAATGCAGGAAGGGAGGCTGCTACTGCGGTCGGTTTTGGTACTACGTACCTGCATCTGCCTTTGACCAGTGAAAGTTGCGTTGAGTTGAAGCATTCTGGAGTCCTGTTTTTTTCGAGGGGAAGACTGAGGTCATTGCCGGCTGGTTTGGCCCTTGAGGAGGCGGTAGGTAGCTCTCTTCTTCCCGGCCATCCGTGGATAGGTGCGGGCTGCGAGTCCGCGACGCAAGTAAGAGGTTTGGATTGAGATTTACCTCGATCGAGAATGGCCTGATGATATTGCCCTGCGTGGGTTTCCTCAAATAGTATCGCGTTCAAAGCAAGAATGGCCGGCCGTCTGCCTGTCAGTGCTTCCTCGCCGCTGCACGTTCTGACGTTGGGGTGCCTTTTTCTCGCATTCTTTGCTCATCTTGACGTGGGAAGTCGTTTGATTTCTTGATATCTCGAGCCTGGGCGCAGCTTAGCCCCAAGAGATCCAAATTTCGACAGAACCTTCGCTCGCGCGCGCTTTGATGGCTTCGTTCCTTCCCGGAATGCTACCGTTACCCTCTGCTTCAAGCGCGCCAGCTTCTTTCACATCATGATCATTCGATTGGAGGCCGGAAGCCTAAATAAGGAGGGCGGCAGCAAGCTAAGGTAACTACAGTAGCGCGCGGAAAATCGATTCAGGCGCCGGCGTCATTGTATCTATTGCCAACGTCGACGGCGTGGGATGAGATCTGCAGCTCGTCGTCCAATCCCGTTCGTGCCAAAGCAGAAAAAGCTCTGGAGATCATCTCCGGCTCCGAGAGAAGGGGACGTGCCCAAAAGCCCCCCTCCCCCACGCTCCATCTCCCCCCTTGAGATCTCGTCCATCAACCCGCTGTGGCGCCGCCGGACTGTTCTTCCGCCGAGGCAGGGGCCGTGGTTCCCGTGAGGCGGCGGCGGCTTCGAGGGGAAGCTAGCGGAAGTGTCGATGGGCGTTCCGGGGACGCTAGG
>WIGN01000079.1:0-12258 GCA_014235955.1 Colletotrichum sojae
ACTGCGCCTTGTGGTTGGCCCGTTGAGCGAGCCAATAGGCGGTACGGGCTAATCCCCTACCGCCATATTCCGACAGAAACTTTGTCTTATCTACGTTCTAGTTGAGGAGTATGTTTATCCCAAGCCATGTAGGGCGGCAGTGCTTCTGATATTATTATTAGGTTTCTGTAGAGTTGCAAGAGTAACGTTCTTCTAGAAGAGGCATTTGGGCCTATATAACCAGCACAATAACACGGGATTCCTGCCCCTGCTCCTTCTTCTTAGGGGGCTTCTTGGTAATGTTCTTGTCGTCGATGTTCTCCCAAACCATCACAACCGAGTAATAATAGGGTGACGCCTCCCAAAGGATTCCATCTCGAGGCTAATCGACCTTGGGCTTCTCCTTCTTCTCGATCAAAAGCGTCCCAGTCGCAGCCCACAAGCTCATCCTCGCCGCCCGTCATTGTCATTGTCGTCGGTCATTCATTGTTGTTACTGCTGCTTGTGGAATGTGGGATATTCAGCTTGAGGGATGCGAAACGATACTTCTTTCTGAGAAGCAGGGTTTCCATTGAAACTACTTGTTCAAACATAACCTCTCTCTCACGACCTGGCTGGCTGAGCCATTGACACTTCAGTCGAAACTGTCGGTCTGCTGCCTGAACAGGTGACGTTGAGGCCCTGACAAGTATGCGGGGCCCGAGATCGCAACGACTCAGCAGCGCAGGCAGCAGCTATTTTACAGCGGGACGATGCGCTAACACTGGGGACATCTCCAGTTCCATCTCGGTGGAAGGAATTGAGGCCCACGACGATCCCAATCAACAGCCAACTTTCAACTTTGGCAACTGCTTCGCTATCGAATCAAGATGAGGCCATATTCAGCCGCAAGACTTCACGTCCTTGGCATCGCTTTGCCCCCAATCACCTCCCCCAACCTCCTGGCAAACCAACACCATCGTCATTTAGACCCCCCAGTTGCGGTGGAGACGAGATTTCGTGCCATGCGCCTGGTGATCAATGGAGCCCAGATAGGTGGAGCACCGCCTGCATCGATACTTGCTTTTTCCGCTTTTGGCAATTGAGTAGGTGGCGCAGCTCCCGAATCGCTGCTTAAATGGAGCTGAGCCACGGGACCTGCATCGGCCTCGACGATACACTACATAAGCACTAACAGCATAGCAAGTGAAATTGTCCAATCAGGCTTTTGTTAACCCCCGGGCTGAGCTATTCGGAGGAGACGGACGTCATGTCCGTCTACCATTCAGCCCTCTTTGCCAGATCTTCGAGAACGCCGGGAGAAGCTCCAAGAGCAACGGATCTTCACATAAATATTGACTGCCCAGACCCCCGAGACTCGATCGTCTGTCTCTATTCCACATCCATATCGTCAACAAACACTCTCAACTCAACTCCCAACAAGCCACAACTCCCTCCTCATCAGAACCCAACTACACAAACACACTCATTGACGTCATCACCGAACCAGCCAACATGGACTACCGCAAATCCCAAGAAACCAACAACAGCCCGCCGCCCTACCCCTACACCACAGAGGACGCCCCCTCGTACAACCCCCCAACCTTCAACGGCGACGCCCCGGGCTCGACCCAGCTCGCCGCGGCAACGGCCCGCTACCCGCCGACCCTGAACCTCTACTACCAGTGGAAGCTCAAGCAGGTGTACTACCTCGGCCCCTCCTCCGAGGAGAAGCTCCACGCAGTTTCCCTCGACTCGAAGCTCTTCTCCCGCAAGCAGACCCTCCTCTTCCACGACGGGCCCACCGACAAGGCCCCCGTGCTCGCGACGGCCACCCGCAGCGCGTCGGGCTGGTCCGATAAGGCGACCATCACGATCCGCCGCTCCGACGGCTCCGACGCGGAGATATTGGTGCACAGGCCGGCGGACTCGGGCTTCATGAAATCCGCGACGCGCAACTTCACCATCAGCACGCCTAAGGGCGCCGTGGAAGAATTCCAATGGCGCACGACGCACGGCAACGAGATTAAAGAACTCGCGGGGCGGTCTTATGGTTGGAAACTGATCCGCTTGTCGGGAGGCCAGGCGGCGCCTCTGCAGAAAGAGCCCGACTTGGGATTCACCTCGGACGGGAAGGAGGTCGTCGCCGTGCTGGCGCAAAACATGTCGTGGAGCATGACCAAGGGATACCGCTTCGCGTTCATGGGCTCCGGGCTCACGGGCGTGTTTGGCGAGGACTGGGAGACGGCGGCGGTGTTCTCCGGGTTCTTGTTGTGGTGGATTGCGCAGACGGATGCCGCTGCCGCCGGATCCGCTGCCGGCGCCGGTGCGGGTGGTGCGGCTTGTTGAGACTGGGATGTCTCTGAGTTTTGAGGTTCTTTTCTGTCCTTTCATGAGCATTAGCGTGTAGCATTTAATGAGCGAATGATATAAGACACTTTGTCACTTGGTCGTTGGAGATAATCAATATGAATGATGTTGAATGCATATCGTGATACCAAAGTCGTAATGCTTCTCCATGCGAGTATAAACAGTCCATTTCTCATGCTCAATCCCTTATCTCCACGGCTCATGTGGCCGAATAACCTCCATCAACGAAGATGGTCTGCCCAGTCACGGAAGCGCTCGCGTCACTCGCCAGCCACACCGCGACGCCCGCGAAGTCTTCAGGCGCCCCGTTTCTCCCGATCATCGTCCTCGCCGCGTGTGCCGCTGCTGTGTCCGGGTCCGCCAGGGTCGTTGCAGTCATCGGCGTCTCCACGACCCCGGGTGCGATAGCGTTGCACAGCACTCCTCCGGGCGACCACGCCTCCGCCTGCGACCGGGTGAGCGCGACTAGCCCGCCCTTGGCCGCGCCGTACGCGCCGCTGTTCCCGAAGGCCCGGAACGCCTGCTGACTTGCCACGTTGATGATCCTCCCTCCTCCGCGTGCCGCCATCCCAGGCCCGAAAGCCTGCCCCAACGCAAAGGGCGCCGTTAGATTCGCCGCAATGGCGAAGTCCCAGTCCGCCTGCGTCGTCCGCGAGAGCGGTGGACGATTCGACACGCCTGCCGCGTTGACGAGGATGTCGGGTACTCCATAGGCGGTCTTCACGCGCGATATGGCGTGATTGAGGTCTGCCAGGTGCGCGAGGTCTGCTGATATTGACGCCGCTGGCACACCAAGCTGTTTGAGCTGCTCGACCGTCGCGGCGAGGGGGCTCTCGCGACGGGCGATGAGGATGACTTTCGCGCCCGACTGGCCCAGCGCGAGGGCGATTTCCCTGCCGATGCCTGAGCTGCCGCCTGTGACGACCGCCGTTCGGCCTGCGAGGCTGAACATCCGCGTGAGGTATGCGGGTAGCTTCTCGAGGTTCTTCGCCATCTTGGGGTGTCTCGTAGGATGTCGTTGTTTGAGATGAACTTCAGGACGGAGAGGGGTTCAGTTCAAGGCAAATAGACGCCCAGCCAAAGTACGCCGGTCGTTGTCGGACACATGATCAGAAAAAGGCAGTTCGAGGCGGGGGATCTCGTATGCAGCTACCGGCACACCATAATGGTACCAGCACGAGAGGGCGCCGATAGCACACCCTCTAGGCATCGCTGCCACGTCGCACGTGATGGTCGGCCAGCCGGTCCATCGCGAAGGCAGTAATCAGGGTCCTGTTGTCACCAGGATTTGGGGTATGAGGGGTTGGCATGCATGACTTGCAGAGTAGCCGGGGGCTGAGGGGGTTGGGAATAGCCGCGCCATACGCTGCGACGACGGTTTGGCCAGGATCCCTCTCTTCGCACGATCGGCCGGTAATTGAGTCTTGATCTTGTCATTTCTCACTTCTCAGCATGAGATCAATAACGACCCGAGCTTTCATGTTCGAATCTTGGGTTTCGGGAACGAGACCCGCCCTTGGGGTCTCGGCGACGAGCAACGCCACCTCCAACGGGTAAAAGACGCATTAGCGTGAGACTAGAGGATGCGTTGTTCCGCGTTGATGTGGCCTGCCAATCGCAGATGTCAGATTAGCCGCTCGGCATCTTTGCAGGAAACAGTGCGGGGTGATGTGAGCTCTTGTGATTGTCCTGGACACCGAGCGCTGAGGCTGGTGCATGGCTAGTTGGATCCAAGACCCTGCGAGCTCTGCTGGATCAACTCGTCCGATGCCCTGGAGTCCAGCCTGGCGAGGATGTCGAGCAACGAGGACAGGAGGGAGCTAGCCCGGCCACGAATGTCTTCGCTCTCGACCTTTTGGGAAATCTCGAGCAGGATGCTTCTCGTTACACGCATAAAGTCGATCTAATCATCATCAGTCAGGTACCGGAACCAGGTCAAATGAATGAGTCACTTATCGAGGCTCGCCGTGCGTCTGGATGTACTGGAACGGAATGCTCTTCAAGCCCTGCACTACGTCATGGGCAATATTCGTCTGCTGGATCGCCAAAGAGCCCGATGAGCCCAGTGAGGCCGTGGTCGATGCACTGTCGGAGGATCATGATCCTCATGCTCTGGAACATGGCAACCAGCTGGGCCTTTTGCGTCCAGAAGCATGACCGCTGAAACGCCACGTCGTATCCGGGTTCTAACTCAACGGTATCCGGTGAGTCCAACCATGGCGGCAGTTCGTCCAAGAGGCCCATCACCTCTTTGTGCATTCTGGTCATGCTCTCTCGGTCTTCTCTATTAGCGTGGTTGACTGGGTCATCGAGTGCCGTGTTCTGGCGCTTCGATCTGATGGCCACCAGCAACCGAGATGCAGACGCCCAGCAACGTCTAATCAGAAGGAAACCTTCTGTTAAGGTTTCTTCGAAGGCCTCGGGCAGGTTTCTCATGCTCGGATCTAGCAGCGACCCTCGGATCGGGTTCTTTTCCGCCAGGTCCATCGTTGAGTCGAACAAGGGCTCATGGAGAGTCACGGGCCGGTTGGCCATGGCAATGGCAGACTTGTCAGCGACGAACAGCATCCAGAAGTTATTCCTCAGCAGCGTCGCCTCTAGCTGGTCGTACTTGGTCAGGCTTTGCTCGCTGTGCAGCCGGAGACTCTGAGCCAGCAGACCGGCCTGGCTCAAGACATGCCAGGCTGCCGACGTCTTCCCGGCGGCGTGCTGCAGCGCCGCAGACTGTAGCAAGCGAGTGGGTAGCGAGCTTGATATCGGGACCTGTGTGTCGTAGTCCTCATAGACTTTGAGCATGCTGCGAGAGGCGCCCAGGAAGGGCGCCGCAACCAGGTCGCGGTACGGGAGCATCGTCTCGGGGTACACGGATGCGATGGCTGCGCACACCGCCGTGAGCAGCGTGAATGCCCTCATATGGGCCACTCTGTCGTGGTCAGTGCCGTGCTCAAACGCGTTATCATTCCCATCATAGCCATCCAGGGGAAATTGCGCAGCTGCCATTGTCTGCAAACCGGGGATGTGACAGACGGGTGCTGATGGAAACAGGTGCAGGACGTAGAGCGAGATGCACTTGTCCACAATCTGTTTGATGCTGAGCATTGGAACAGCATCGGCGACTGATGCGAATAGAACTCGTCTGATTTCCGATGGCGAGCTGTATGAGTCAATCAAGGAGTAGGCCAAATGCGTGATTGATGCAGATGCAAGTGATCGGGCCTCACCGGCAGTCTCGGGAGAGTCTTGGGCGCATTGTTTGGCTGTTTGCGATTCTTGAGCTCCCTCCCGAGGTCCCTTGGGCCCTCTCTTACGAGGGACCACGTTGAATGTGCATGGCTGCGCCGCGTCGCACTATTCAGTCTTTAGCAGTGGTGGTCTTGATCACTGGCACGTTCAACCCAACTAAGCCTTTGCGTACTTTCACCTTGCGCTGCCTGCAGGAGTCGCATGCTCTCTTGGATAATGAAGAACTAGTTGCCGGCATGGCGCTCGTCGTCGCACCCTAGGCGCCGCCCGAGGTAACTTGGTGGAAGAATTTCACCGTGGAGAATTTTAAAGCGAGACATGCGCTTAACGAAATCTCATATGTCCAGGATGAGGTTTTAAGGGGCTTAACATGAACGGATATATGCGATTAAAAGTAGTATCCTTCTAGAGGTATCCTTGGGGTTGCCAACCAACAGGCCGAAGACACCGAAAGAACATCTCACTGACGGGAAGGAATGCAAGATTTCCAAGTCTATCTAATAACATTATCTTCTATCATAGATCTGTATGACTGTTCCAGATTCCATCGAGGACTCCCCAAAGCCAATGCAGTGTCATACATGGAACTCTCTGTCCCTGGTCCGGAGACAGTTTCCTCACTTTGTCTCGCTCTTCTACGGCGCCGTTGATTATTTTGCTTCTAGGCCTGTTTAATAGATGCGATACTGTGGTTTTCATGTCTCGGAGCTTTCTTCCAGTTTCCGACATGAGCCAGTCTGATCATCAACTTCTCATGTCTGAGGTGCATCCTTGGTCGTGGAAACTGCAGCCCTTGGACTTTCGAAATGTCGTCTGTTGCAGAGACTGTTCTTTTCGGCCTCGTTTCATCTTTCCAGCTTTACTTCCCTCCCCTGAGATGAGGCATTCGGCACTGGCTCTACGTGATGAACGATTCCGTGCCCATTGACCAAGGCAGTGCCTAGTTTTGATGCAGGTTGTTGGCGACTTCCAAGTTTCAGAACCACGAACCGCTGCCCGCCATTCTCGATTCGTTGTAGGATTCTCGAAGCGATCCGTTCGGCGTGTCTCCTCTATCAACACTATTGTACGTACCAAATTCCTTGCTATCGGTGTGCGTTGGCCTCGAGAAAGAAAGTTAAATGATCTCAAGACAGCGGATGAGATATACGTCGACGTTACTGTGGCCCAATGGTGCGGAGTTAAAAAAAAGACCGGTGATAAGACTGCCGACAAACGCCTCGAGACAAACCACTGAGGGAAGGGGGATGGATTCAGTGATGATTTTCAGAGGGAAGCCAGACGAACTGCTTGGCAGCTGGAAATTTTAACGACGAGGGGTCTCATTAACGATCTTACGAGGCGTACGGGTAAAAGAAGCGTGTTGTTGTTAATTACTTCGATGGGTGCCCTTGTGAGGAGCTATCACTACTATTTGAATGCAGCAAAACGCCACAGGGCCAAAAAAACCCTAGTGACCCATTTAATCCATTTCCAACGTTCGGAGGCGTATTCAGTAAACCATATCTCTTATGCCCACGCCACTTACGCTTACTCCCCACCGCTTACGAGCTGCGCAGTCACAGAAATAAGCCTTCGGATTCAGCGCTCGTTGACATCAGTGAGCCAAAGTAGTTTCTAGATAAGAAAGCAAAAAAAACAGGCTCTGGGAAAGCCATTGGTTTAACGAATCCAGACCCAGATGTGGTAGACCTCTTCGCCCGTTGCCTTCAATCTGGCCAAACAGGCGACCAGGCAACCATGCAGTCTTTTGACGCCTTAGATTTTACCGGGCGGCATTTTCAGGCTCGCCCAATCACGCGGTCCATTCATTTTTCCAAAGCCCTGAAGGAGTTGGTTTGCTCGCTTGTGTGTAATCTGCAGTATTTTCTGGACTTTCTACAACAGTACACCTCTCTCATCTATCATGTCTTATCCTCGGTCCGTTTTCTGCAGCGGACTTTTGAGTAAATTTGGTCTGCCGTAAATATCTTGATCTTGAAACATTCCGTCACTCAACTGAGATCCGAACGTCATTTCAAGGCTTTCTTGATTGCTCTTTAGGCAGTACCTGTTGATGTAGGTGCTGTAGACAATGTTGCTCCTACTAGACTTCATTGCAACTGGCTTTTAATATTCCCAAAAGTACCCAATTACAGGCTTGATCGAATGAGACTCGCACAACACTTCACGCATCACAGCTTGGACTGGTTTCTTTCAGGCAGATTCTATCTCAAAACAGTCGGCAGAAACTGGCCCCAGCATCGTCATCTCACATTAGTTCCTGCACATCTTTGCATTCCATGGGGCCAGTTTTCTATTACGGAGACCTACACTGCCTCGATTCGGAAGTGGCCCCAAGATTCAGAACGTCAAAAATCGCCGCAGTTCAAGGACATAGGCTCTGGGGCCAATTAGTCACAAGTAGATATAATTTAGATCGTGGTCATCCCGAATTCCCATTCAACTTCACGAGAAGCAATGCCTATCCACCCTTTCCACTCCAAAGATCAAGCGAGAACGAGGAACTACAACGAAAGCTTATTGAACGGAACATACTACCAAGTAAGTCGGTTAGAGCCTCTGGCCAACGTGTTCCATAAGCTAATATGGCGTGGAGAATGTCCGAGAAGCCGAGTCTCAAAACCGCTATCGAAGCGTCCGGGGCAGGCTCCTACCAGTGTCCGCTCGATGACTGGCTGAGCCAAAGCCCCGAAGCGGAACCTTGGAGCCCCCTTGATCGCAGTCTTAAAGCGCAGCAGGGGCGATCGACCAAGCAGTCGAAAAAACAGGCAGAATCTCAGACGTGGAGCACTGCCGTCGCGCCAAGCACATGGAGTCATGCGTCTAAGAACTGAGATTCTATCTGGGATCCTGTTTTAGATATGAGCGGATGGATACAAGCTCTTTACGGGGGCAAGGGGTGTGAAAGGTCAAGATGCGATCCGGTTGTACTAGTGGTCGTCCTAGCGAGTTGGGAAGCCTGAATGTATGCCCTTTAGTACCACACAGATTGCTGGCTATGAGGCTCATCTCTGCTTCATTTTAGCTTTATTTCTATACTATCCTTTCGTACATGATACTGGTCATCAAGAAAACATCAGAACTCTTCCCGAGTAAGCCGAATGGTCTGCTAGACCCACTCCCTCCTCCCCCCGCCCTCTACACCTTGGATTCCTCAAACCTGGCCGCGGACGAAGGTAAACAAGCTGTCTCACTGAGCCGAGGCCAAGTCTGGGGGATAGGTGAACGTGGGCCAACTGCAGCCAACACACCCTCCATTTCCAATGCGGTGATATGTATACGTCATGATCAATGGCAGACTTCGGCCAAGCTAAGTCCTTGTTGGCACAGTGACCTGTAGCGACGGACCTCCCTTGGGCGGCGGGGCGAGAAGGCGGGAGCTGACACTTTTCTGGCCTTTTGTGGGCGTGAAAGAGCCTCCAGGGGGGTGATTGCCAGTGGAAGTCATTATTTCACATTATTTCACACCCTCAAGCTGAATATACCACCTCCCACCTCCTACACACGGCAATAACATTAGGTAGGAGCAACGACGACGGACGATAACGACGAGGGTGAACGGAAGAAACAGTACTAGATAGCAGTGATAAGCATAGGCTGGAATGGATAGATGTGACGTGAAATACTCAACCTAGGGGTGTGGAATCAAACGCCCCTTACCAGTGACGCGGTTGAGATCGTGTCTGGGAGGCACGAAGACATCCAACCACCATGCCACGCTTCCAATCCAGCACTCCAAGAGATCTTACAAGCTCTGTAAGGGAACAAAAAAGGGGTGGACGAGGAAAACCGGGTGCATCGAGCTCCGCCAGGCCCGCATCACATTTAGAAGGGGGGGGGGCAAAACACCAAAGTTCCAAAAAGATCAAAAAAGCGAGCCCACAGGCTGGATCGATCTGCTGTTCCATGGAAACGCTTAGTTATCCTTGGTCACGACAAGTAATTCACCTCGGAAAGTGCCAATGTACTGACCACTCAGCCATGTGGACTCGGTGACAGAACGACGACGAGACCAAATACAAAAGGGATCGGGGGGCTTCGAGAGGATGTTCCTGCCCGATGGAATGGAAGGTGCGTTGCTGTTTGTGGTTGCCTGGTGTCTACCGACCTAGGAAGGAAGGCACGCGGTCTGGGTGGGCAGGTTCTGGTAGGTGACGACATCCAAAGGCTGGATGTCTGTCTGGGAAGGCACGAAAACACTTCTCTGGACTCTGCTCAATCTTGTCAGTATTATTATTGAATCTAGCGGTAGCCTCGTGTTTGTCTCGTGCAAACCCGGGCAAGGTTGTGAACGAGTATATTTGTGTTGGTACGCTAAGTTGTCTCTTCCCTCCCGTGCGTTGGATAGCGGCCAGTGTGAGTAAATAACACTCCCTCCTACGTGACCACGCGTTGCCGTACGCGACCTCCCTACCAACAACCCAGTTTCCTAGAGATTATATCAACATCCGTGACAACCTGCAGAGAGGCTCTGGGAAGGCCGAAACATTACGTCAGGAAGGGTTCCCTGTGCACAAGAAAACCTCACAACGCCCCGGTCTGCCGTCTCAACCTGCCATAACTCGCCAACCACGGCATGAAGCACGATGTCAAAGTTCCATCTACGGCAGCTCTGGACGCAGTGCGTCCTCTCAGCCCCGAGTCAACACGGATGTGATTGGCTATGTGATATCAAACGACGCTGGATTCTGCCGAGGCACATGGCCCCCCACCAATGACCTAGCCGGTGGGTGCCCGTTTGCCGGCACCGGTAGTCATATCAAGCTCGCAGGTACGTAGTGAGATCCCGCGGGGCGCCATGGGGGTATCGCCTTGGCAAGATTCCAGTGTCTTGGCATTTTAGCATGTGTGGGGAGACAACGGCGGCGCATCAATACATCATCCTCGGCCCCTACCGGCAACGACATGCGAGGCGAGAACACACTTTAGACACAGTTATCACACAGAATGAAGGGTCATTTGGGGTAATATTCGATTATTCGTCGTGATACGTGAACACGCGCAATTACTCTGCTCGCAATTGTGGTTCTGTGACGTTGTTGAGAGTAGAACCAAGATTGTCAGCAGGGCAATTGCGACCTCAGTATGTACGTATCACGACACTGTCACTACCAACGTGTTTCCTACACGCGCAACGCTGAAACGGCAGCAGTAAAGCAAATGCCGAAACTCCCAGTCAATATCCTGCCTTGCGCCCTTTGCGCCAGTTTCCCTCCAGGTCGATAGGATAACAAAGTAAGACCGTAGTATAATCGCCCAGCCCACGTCGTACTTGTCGAAAATCTCGCCGTCGGGCGAGAGGAGAGAGCTTCTTCTTCTTGTTGCTGTTGTTGTTGCTGCTGCACCACCCGAGGCTACAGCCGCACTCGGGTTCTAAATTCCCACGGCCGGCCGCAGCCGTTCCCCGAATCTTGGGCTCAGGGCCTCCCAGAGACGATCGGCGTGCCAGCGGCCGCGAAATTCGCCCCCTCGTCGCTGCCGTAAATGTCGATCGACGGGTCAACCAGGAACCCATCGGCAATCGCCTTTTCGCGTGGCATCTTATCCGGATAGAGGCTCCCGGAGAGGGGATCGGAGACGTTGGCCTCGGCGGCGGGACCAAGGCTGTGGCCGAGACCGGACCCGGCAGCCGCCGAAGCCTCTGGGCCCTGCGGATGGAGCCCAGGATGGAGCCGACGGTCGACTCCCTTGCCCTTGCGATCCGCTGCTCGGCGGTCTTTTCTCTTGAGGCGGAGTACCGCCGCACGGTGTTCTCGGAGCCTTTGGGCCTGGCGGTTTGCCTCCGCTACAGCGTCTGCCACAGTAACGGGGGCTCCAGCTTGGACGCCGAAGGCAGAATGGACAGGGGCGGTGAAGTGACCTGGGACTGCTGCTGCTTCGCTTGCTGTTTGAGGCTCTGGTCGGTAGGTGTGCCCCATGGGGAACATGTTCTGCTCCATTGGTAACATGGTCTGCCCATGGGAAAGTTGGTCTGACCCGTGGGAAAGTTGGTCTGCGCCATGGGAAAATTAGCCTGCGGCGTCTGCAACGTCTTGCCCACCACTAGATATACCCTCATCCAGAACGCCCAGTAGCTGTACTGGAGCAGTCTCCGAGCCTCGGGGCAGTTCCGCATCGCAGGCTGCATCCAGTCCCGCGGGGGGTCGGCTGCCGGCTTTGTGTCAACCAGGCGGATCAAGCTCATGACCTCCTGGTCCCTGAGGTCGAAGACCCAGGTGTACGCCACAAACATCCTGCTTTGGATCCCGTCGTGCTTGGGGACCTTCGCCTCGACGACCATCTTCGTCATCATCAGGCCGGGAGCGAACAGCCCGCTGATCTTGGTCTTGAGAGCGTCCAGCATCGGTCCGTCGACCCCGGTGATCATTGTGGCATCCATGCGGCCGCCGTGGTTGATTGGCGTGTAGTGCACGTGGCAGGAGAAGTCGCCGATGAGCGCACGCAAGGCATGGCCGCCGATCTTGCCGGGGAGGACGACCCGGTGGACGGGAAGGCCGGTGTTGGGACTAACACACATCTTGGATGTAAGGGGGGTGTCTTGGATGGTGTATGGTAGGGTGTCTTTGTGGATGTATCCGAGTTGTGGTAACTCGGAGAGGAAGGTGATGGATGACGATCCAAAGTTGATAGTGATCTGAAGTTGGAACTTGATGGTTGTATCAAGTCATTGTTAGATCAAGTCGT
>WIGN01000079.1:12357-140012 GCA_014235955.1 Colletotrichum sojae
ATGTTGGATCAAGTCGTTGTTGGATCAAGTCGTTGTTGGATCAAGTCGTTGTTGGATCAAGTCGTTGTTGGATCAAGTCGTTGTTGGATCAAGTAGGTGTCGTTCGAGTCTGATAGAGTCGATGATAGAAAGAGTGTGATGGTAAGTCAAGTTCTTTCTCCTGTCAGAATTAGCGCCAAGAGCCTGGGTTCTTATACGTTCCCTCTACTCGAGACCTCACGCTCTGGAACCAAAAACCAAAAACCTTAGCAGGCCTCTTTGGACTTGTGCTTCCCCTCAGAGTGCAGTTTCTGTCTCCGAGTGCTTGAAACGAATTTTTCGTCACGGTGGCGCTGCCGCTAATCTCTCTGTGAAAGCTTGTTGAGTATTTTTTTTATCCGGGCATGACCCATTTGCAAGTACGAAAGGAGGATTTTCATCATGGGAGCTTCGTGTTCACGGGGGGTCATATCCTCGGGCGGAGAGGACTGTCGAGAAGGGCACGATGGGCTCAGCCAAAACGGGACCCCTTATCAACGCCACTACGAGAATTCTTTCTCCGGCTTACACGCCTGACACGAGACCCGTAAGAGAATCCATCTTCTGTAGATTCCCGGTCCAGAAGTTTATGATTTCCAGAGCATTTTGCATACCTACACGTTGTGATTGACAAGCAGCGTTTTTCATCTCGATTATTTTTCTTCACGCATGTGACCAAATTGGTACCTATCACAATGTATCCTTTCTTTGGCACGGTCGAAGCGTCGCGAGCCACTCTTCCGATTTGTTTTCCAGCGCATTCTTGGTCATCTTCGAATTTACACGTTCGCGATCTCATTGCCTGTGTGTGTTAGTCCCGGTCGTCGTCGATTTTCGGTGCAGCGCACAGACCCCTGCCTCTCCCCGGTCCCTGGCCTACGGCATTCAATCAGGGAGGCCGCGTCGATGAATCGGGCAATACCCAAAAAACGGGCGAAAAAAAAAGAAAAACTCAGCTGCCCACATCGCCGCCACTTGCACATAGACTTTTTCACATTTCACAGAGAAGGGAGAGAAAAGAAATTCAAAACGGCGTGGCGCGTACTATATAAAAACTTTAAAAAAAAAAAAGAAAAAAAAAAGAAAAAGAAAACCTCAATTTGACTGCCAGCCAGGTTGCCAGGCAACCAACGAAAGTACGTAACGACATCATCGTTGCTGCTAACCGCCATTATTACTGCTTATGGGGTGCGGGATAGTTAGCTTAAGAGTGTGAAATGACAGTGCCTCTTTGAACTTTTTACCTGCATGTTTCCACTTCGATCTTAGGAATTGGCCCGCAACTTACACATGTGGGATGTGTACTCTCTTAGGCACCCCGGGTACTAAGTGAACACCCGCAAGCGTGACCATCGAGCCGAGAGGCAGGTATTGATGCCGCGCCAATTGATCCCGGACCACCTCTGACCGCGAATCACCTGCAAGGGAGTCATCCATGTTGGTGCCTCGTAGGCGAATCGAACGCTTACTCTCCTCATTACCAGGTAGTCTAATACTGTTGTCCGCTGTCCGCTGGTTATATCTTTAATCACTGTTCCCCGTCCCCCCGTCATCGTCCCCCCCCGTCATCGTCCCCCCGTCATCGTCCCCCCGTCATCGTCCCCCCGTCATCGTTCCCCCGTCATCGTCCCCCATCATCCTTACATGAACATATCCCCCGCTGTTGTTGCTCCGCTCGATCGCTCCTGGGTCAGAGACGCCGAGTGCCACCTAGTGCTGCGCTGCCTTTTCGACCTAAGAGCGCAATGTTGGACGAGAGCGGCCTTGGTGTAATTCTTTTGCATTTCATCAATGTACCTCTCACACTCGCGAATGCTTTTCTCAATGATCGGTATGCTGCGACCCTGCTCCGACGCCAGGGCTTCCTCCAGGCTCCCCTTCTGACACCAGGCCTGGACGGCGAGCTGGACCGGGTTGATAATGGGCTCGAACTTGTCCGCCCGTAACGTGGTCTCATGCAGAAACTTCCACCCCGGCATCATGTAGGCCATAATGCTTGACGCGAAGTTTCGGAGGAGTTGGTGGCAGCTGTTTCTCAGCAAGTTGCCCCTGACGGCCGTCTGAAACGCCTCGGCGACCTCCTGCTTCGTCTTGGCCGTCCACCCGATCATGAGAAAGTCGACGTTGCCGACCTCCGGGTGCTAGCCGTCTCGGGTGGCCAGCCACGATTTCGCCCTGTCCAAGTCCACCGGCCTGACGTGGTACTCGCAGCCCTGCATCACCCACGAGAGGACGGAGGTGTCGCGCGTGAACAGCCTCCAGAACTCGTTGTCGCGATTGATCGCCGAGCGGCACACGACGTACTCGACGTCTTGGTTTATGAGACTCCACCAATTCAGCTGGCCGTCGGAGCCGGAATACGACAGCCACACGAGAGTCCCGTCGTCTGCGGGCCATTCATGCCCCAATGGCATCCCGATCCCTTCCGTGACGAGGTTGCGGAATTCTCTGCCGAGCGCCTTGGAGAAGGTGTCGTCTGGTCTCAACGCGAGAGGTCTGGGCGCAAGCCTAGTAAGCGGGTAGTCCCATTTTCTAAGCTCGCCTCGAAGGACATGGAATCCTTTTTCCTTTCGCGGTTTCCACTGGTATATGTATTTGATGTAACGGAACGCCCAGAGAAGGATGTTGAGTATCATGATGCAAGTGAATGTAGTAGAGTAATCGAGCTGTTGATGTGGTTGTCGAAAGTGTAACGACGACAGCTGACAGAAGCGACGAGGTTGCATACCTAGGTAATACGTACAGGTAGCTACCTACCTACCTAGTTAGTTCTTCCGTCCTGGTTGCTTCTTTCTGTTCTTGTTAGGACTGTCCATTCTTGTCACCGTTATTCGTCCTCGCCACCGTTATTCGTCCTCGCCACCGTTATCCGTTCTCGCTGCCGTTATCTGTCCTTGTCGCCGTTGTCCGTCCTCGTCGCTCCTGCCCACTGTCATCCTTACTGTATTGAGAGGTGGGGATAATACTCACAAACCACGCAACTGTCCTAACCAAAACGGCTCAAGCGCGCCCGGTCGAAAAAAAATCAGCTTCGACCACACTCTTCCTCCTGGGCCCGCCTAATCAATCTAATCAGATGTTCCCACCAGCTCCCATTCGCTTCCTTCGAGAACGAACCCCTGAAGTCCGGAATCCCGGCATCGGAAGAAGCATTTGCCAAGCACGCCTCGCCATGGGTCGACAGGGCCCGCACCCGACCCGAAGGATCGCGATCCCTCCGCGTCCTGGTCCCATCGCCAAAGAGCTAGACGATTTTCGGTGCGTCTCGCGGGTGCCGCGTACGTAAACCGCTCGCTGGTTGGTGAGATTCGGGTTTTGCGACCGAGGTGCCGGTAAGAGTCTGCGGTCCCGAGGTCGTTCTGGCCTGATTTATTAACGGCCGACGGCCCGCGCACCTCTTCGTCTCGCAGCAGCTTTTTCCCAGCTCCTCTTTCGATAACCCTCTCTCCCATCTGTCAAAGACACCACCATGGGGATCTCTGACAGACTCCAAGATGCCCTCGGTCGAAAGCCCGCCCAGGCGAGCGACGACATCGCGGCCGTCTCCGAGCCGGCCGCAGACAACAAGCACGACGAGGAGGCCGGTGACTTTCCCGACGAAAAGGCCGCCGAGGACCTGCCCAGCGAGAACGTGCAGCACGGAGTCAAACTGGCCGAGGCCTTGACTCTGACCTGGGGCAGGAACTCGCTGATTGCCATCTTCATCTGGTGCGGCGGCCTCCTCTCTGTTCCCTGTCAATCTTGAGAGAAAGAATGCTAACCCCTTCGACGACAGCATGTGGTGCCTCTACCTGACCAACGGGTTCCAGAGCTCCGTCCTCTACAGCCTCACCCCCTTCGCCGCCAGCGACTTCGACTCGCACTCGCTCATCCCCGTCATCAGCATCGTGGCGAGCTCCATGACGGCGTCGGTCTACATCCCGCTGGCCAAGATCCTCGACCTCTGGGGCCGGGCAGAGGGATTCCTCCTGATGGTCCTCTTCGCGACGCTGGGCATGATCATGCTGGCCGCCAGCCACAACCTGGCCACCTACTGTGCAGCTACCGTGAGCCCCGTCCGTTTAGACTTCCTTCGACGGCCGATACTGACAAGAGCTCTAGGTGTTCTGGCAGGTTGGCTGGTCCGGACTCACGTACAGCATCGACGTCATCACGGCCGACTCCACGCACCTCAAGAACCGGGGGCTGGCGTTCGCCTTCACGTCCTCGCCATACATCATCACGGCCTTCACGGGGCCCAAGTCGGCCGAGAGGTTTCTTGAACAGATCAGCTGGCGCTGGGGCTTCGGCTGCTTCTCCATCGTGCTCCCCGTCGTGGCCCTGCCTCTCTACGCCACGCTGAAGTGGAACATCCGCGAGGCCAAGAAGAAGGGCCTCCTTATCCGGGAGCCGAGCGGCCGGACGTTCCTGCAGAGCCTCTGGTGGGCCGTCATCGAATTCGACGGTACGTTGCTCTCCATCCTACCCTTTTCTTGTTCGACCAACTGACCCACGACTTACCAGTCCTCGGAGTCGTCTTGTTCGCCTGCGGCCTCGTCACATTCCTCCTCCCATTCTCCCTCGCCAGCACGGCCCCCGACGGCTGGCAGACGGGCTACATCATCGCCATGATCGTCACCGGCCTCGTCGTCATCGCCCTCTTCCTCCTCAACGAGCTCTTCCTAGCGCCCTCCCCCTTCTTCAGGTTCGAGTTCTTCTCCGACCGCACCGTCGTGGGCGCCTGCCTGCTCGACCTCGCCTACCAGGTCGCCTACTACTGCTGGAACAGCTACTTCACCTCCTTCCTCCAGGTCGTGAGCAACGTGTCCGTATCCGAGGCCGGGTACATATCCAACACCTTTGACGTCGTCTCCGGCGTGCTTTTGTTCATCGTCGGGTTCTCCATGTCCAAGACGGGCCGCTTCCGCTGGCTTCTCCTCGTAGCTGTGCCGCTTTACACCTTTGGTCAGGGGTTGACGATTTACTTCCGTCGCCCCGGCCAGAGTGTCGGTTATCTGATCATGTGCCAGGTCTTTACGTCCATCGGCGGTAGCGTGTTTATTCTTTGCATGCAGGTAGCCATCCTCGCAGCCGTAGACCACCAGCACGTCGCCGCCGCCCTCGCAGTACTAAGCGTCTGCGGCAACGTTGGTGGGTCGGTCGGCAACACCGTCTCCGCCGCCATCTGGACCAACACCTTCGAGGGCGCGCTCGCGCGTTACCTCCCCGAGTCGGCCCTCGACAGCCTGGCGGACATTTACTCGGACCTCGACGCGCAGCTGAGCTATCCCGTGGGTAGCGACGAGCGCCTCGCCATCCAGAGGGCCTACGGCTACGCGCAGACGCGGATGCTCGCCGCCGGCACGTCGGTCATGGTCTTTGGCTTCGTGGCGGTGTTCATGATCAAGAACTACGACCTCAGGAAGATGCACCAGACGAAGGGTCTCGTTTTCTAGAGTTCGGAGGGGGTGTCGCCTCTGAGCGTGCTTTTTCGTATCTAGCTAGGGCTTTCTCTCAATACAAACTTGGCTTTCCATGCCCTGGCTCGTGCTGCCCGGTTCGGAGGGCGGGTCCTCTGAGCTTGTTTTCCGTATCTAGCTAGGTCTTCTCTCCCATAGAAACTTGGCTTTCCATGCCCTGACTCATGTTGTCCATTGTCTGACCAAATGCCATTGCCTGGTAAGCTTCGTGACACTTCCTGGTTCTTGCCTCGGCTATGGCGACGCTGCTAGACTCATCGGAGCCACTGGCGTCAGGACGGTGGCAGCGACACCTAGCATTGTTGGCGGCGTTGACAGTGTTGGCAGTGTTGGAAGCGTCGGCAGTGTTGGCAGTTTTGGTAGGCCATTGTAACACGATCGGCATCTTCCAGGGAGAAGGCTTGCGAACTTCGATGGGCTTCATCAGAACACCCTCCCTGGTGCTCATGAGAGTGAAACGGCGCTTAGACTCTATTCGGTCGGTGGTGACGAGCTCGACGCCCCTGTTCGCGAACGGCTTCCACATGGCGTGGAAGCAGCCTTCGTTGTCGTCCTCCCACACGGCCAGCTCGGGGAACAGGTCCTCGTCGATGGCGCGCCACTCCTCTACCCACTCCTCGAGTCCCGGCCTGACGCAGTAGCACTGGAGCTCGACCGTTCGCAGGGCGGGCATCAGGCCGAACATGAGCAGAAGAAGCTCGGCATCCACGGGCTTGAAAAAGCCGTCCATGTCAAAGTGGATGGTCGTCAGGCGGCGGAACAGCTCCCGCAGGTCCTGCGGGTCTCGTAGGGAGTTGATTTCGATGCTGGGCATGATGATGATGTCGATGTCCGGAATGGCGACGATAAAGTCCTCATGGCCGCAGAGGGTATCCACGAGGTGGACGCTAAAGAGCATGTACTTTTGGAGAACGGCGGCCCGGACGTAGTGGCTGAGGTGGATGATTCCATGGACGCGCTTGAAGCGCCTGAGATGGTCCTTCCCTGTCCAGAGGGGGCGGTTGATGGTGTAGGTGCGTCGGTCTGTGAGACTCATCCAGTATTTTGACATGTACTCGTGGGTTATGTCCAGGTGCTGAGGAGTCTCGCACTCTATGGCCCACAGGAGCACGAACTGCATGATTTCAAGGATGATCTCGTTCGGCATGTGATGCGGGCCCACGCCACCCGGGTAGGTCTTTCGCAAGCATCGGTAGCCCCATTCGTTGTGGAGGATCTCGTAGGGGTCGCGCAGCGGGCAAGGGATTATGGGATAGCCGTCATTGTCCCAGCGGAGGTTTGGGTCCTCATAGTCGATGAAATCGAGGTCGCTTGGATTGTCCTCCATTTTGGACAATGCAGGGACCCTGTGAGACTTGTTGTTAGCTATTGGTGAAGAAGAAGCGGCAATTAAACTGTGGAAAGCAAGCTTACTTTGTTCTTGTGGGTGAAGATGTGCGTGGGGACGGTTCTGGGGAAGAGAAAAAGGAAAGGAAGAGGAAAAGATGAGGGACCCGGGTGCGAAAGAGTAGGGCTAGGGTAAGAGATGGGAGGCAAGAGAGAAGGAAGGTGCAAAAATGTATGGGCAAGATGCTCCTTCCCAAGTTGATCTACAACCTCTTTGTTTTTTTTCTTGACAGGAAATCACGTGGACCATGTCATGCAAGCAGCTATTACCTGCGAGGGAAGGAACAGCTTGGTGAGGAGTCCATTTGTTCCGTTGGTTGTTCTGAAGTCACCTCCTTTGACAACGCAGCTGTCTCTATCTGGACTAAACAGAGAATAGCCAACTAAGTGTCTGCCATGTTAACAGAACGAGACATGCCCTGCTGGAATTGAACAAGGCAGAGATCTTCATACCAAACCCAGCAGGCCATACATATCCCATTAAAATCAAGTCTGAGCCAGTTGATGAGTTGCCAGTGAGGCATATGTCTATTTGGACTGCTCTAATGCAGCAAAGTAATGTACAGTCTATTCTAGTTGCAATATTTACAGGGAATCGCTCGCGAATAATGACTGAGTGTAGGATATTTCCACTACCTTGGTGGTACCTTAAGCACTCTCCTTGATCAGGTCGGCAGCCCGCTCGGCCACGGCGTACAGCGTGCTGACGAGGTGTCCGCAGACCTGGAACGGCAGCACCGAGGCGTCGACGACGCGCAGGTTGGCCGTGCCGTACACCTTGAGCTGCGCGTCGACGACGCCGCCCTTCTCGCGGGGCATCATCGCCGCGGTGCCGACGGGGTGGAAGTTGGACCGGTAGTTGGCCTTGATCCAGTCCGCCCAGCCCTCGACGTCCGCGTCCTGGGCAACGACATCCGTGCCGGGGCGCGTCTCGGCACCGGCGAGAGCCGCGAAGGGCGCCGCGCCGTACAGCTTGCGGATGAAGCGCGCCGTCTCGGCCTGCTCGCGCAGATCCCAGTCGAGCATGAAGTAGTTCGGGTTGATGAGCGCGCCGGCGGTCGAGTTGCCGCTGCCGACGTGGACGCTGCCGCGCGCGAAGGGCAGGAGGGCCCAGTACTCGCTGCTCCAGACGCCGGCGGCGGCGTTGACGAGGACCTCGGCGAGCGGGATCTGGGACTCGAAGATGAGGGCGTGCTGCATCTCGAAGAACTCGAGGAGGTCCGCGGCGCGGGTGACGTTGCCGTTGGCCGAGGCAACCTTGGCGGCGTAGCCGGGGAGGGCGGCCTTGAGCTCCGCGGCGGCGCGCTCGGCGTCGGCGCCGAAGATGTGCGCCGCCGAGGGGTAGGCGACGGTGGTGAGAGCGCCGTCGACGCTGGCGTTGGGGGCCATGGTGAAGGAGAGGCCGTTGTTCATCTGGTCTTGGAGGTTCTCGCCGACGGTGGGCAGGTCAACGACGGTCTTGATGCCGTGACGACCCAGGACGGCGGGGCTGCCGACACCGGAGAGCTCGAGGAGCAGCGGGGAGACGAGGGCACCGGCAGAGAGGACGATCTCCTTGCGGGCCTTGACGACGCGGACGGAGCCGTCGGCGGACGCGACCTCGACGCCGTCGGCCGTCGGGACGGTGGCGTTCTTCCAGGTGATCTTCTGGGCGCTCGTGTTGAGGAGGACCTTGAGGTTCGTGCGGTTCTGGTAGGGGTAGTAGTAGGCGCGGGCAGCATCCTCGCGGACGTCGGCGGCCTGGTCGACGGTGCGAGGGAAGACGGAGAAGCCAACCATCTTGCCGCCGTTGACGTCCTGGTTCCAGGGGACGCCGAGGCTCTGGTAGGTCGCGTTCAAGACGGAGGGCACGGAGCCGTTGGACTGGCCGTAGGTCCAGCCGGTCAGCAGGGGACCATCCTCGCCGTGCACGGAGGGCTCGTAGGAGAGGTGGCCGGCGGCGGCCCTCGCCGGCTCAGGGGTCTGGAAGTGCTCGCTCTTGATGTAGTAGGGCAGGAGGGCGTCCCAGTTCCAGCCCTGGTTTCCGAGACGCTCCCAGACGTCGATCTGGGGGGCTTCAGCGCGGGTGTAGGCCATGCCTGGTACAGTTAGCATATGCACCTGTCTTCGACTTCCTTGTTGACCTACCATTAATGGTGCTCGTTCCGCCAAGAGCCTTCGCGGCACGCATGGTCTGGACCGAACCGCCGGCGTACGTCTGGTTGGTGGTCTTGAAGGCAAAGTCGATGTCGGTGTCGAAGGCGAGACCGTAGCCGTTGGGGTTGGTCACGTTGGGGTTGTCGTAGACGGAGCCGCCGGCCTCGATGATCAGGACCGAGACGGCCGGGTCCTCGGACAGGCGGTTGGCGAGGACGAGGCCGCTCGTGCCGCCGCCGACGATGATGTAGTCGTGGGTGTCGCTGGAGGCGTTGCGGTACACAGCCGCCGCCGCAGCTCCCGAAAGAAGGGAACAGGTCGTGAGAAGGCCTCTCATCGTGTCGGACCAGGGATGTTATGCGACTGCGAGTAAAGAGCTTGTCGATGGAGAAGAAGGAGAGAATGACTTGGGTCTGGTGCAGTACGAAACTCGCGGAATATCAGAAACAGTGTCGTCGTATTTATCCCTATTTCTTGGGCAGAAATTTCCAGCATCTCGTAATCATAGTCTCCCAAATACCGCACATCATCTCAGCCGCATAACACCACGTGGAATCCGACCTCCGACCCATCCTGACAAACCGGGCTCGACATCAAGCCCCCCCGTCCCACGAGGACTTGTCAGCACTGGATCTGTATCTCGTCAGCGATGATCTGGATCCCTCAACTTATCCAAGACTGGGCCATGGTGGGGACCAGCGTGGCCGTCGATGCCGAACGGCCTCCCGTTCCGGGCGGTTGGCGATATTACTGGACGTCGAGGGCCGGCGAGGCCACACCTCATCGGACCGATCTACGCGGCAATTTGCATAGTGCACAAAGCTTGTTTTTTCCCAGGGGTTGAAGAGTGAATTTCGCCGACCCAGGGGCTTCTGGAGCCCGCCGTCCCGCCAGGCGGAAAGAATGGGCCGGCGGGGACCGCAGGGTCCAGGATGCTTGTAGAAGTTCAGGGGGCAACAATGCTCCTGTTATCTGATTTTTTCTTTCTTTTGTGGACGGATGACAGCTGTGTAGATAACAGGACAGGATATCACAAAATGACCGTAGATAATAGCATGTGTAGGTGGCATGAAATGGAACGTTTTCAGTTTTCATAAATGACGGCAACCATCACGATGAGTTGAGCCCTGCGTCATGGGGAGTTCTGAAAGTCTCAAATCAAGCTCAGTTTGCCAGGAACGTGCACCGTCCAATCTGCATGTCTAGGAAGGGGGCTCCTAGTCGGGAAACAGGGTCGCAAAGACGTCATATTCCCGCTGAGAAACTTCGAAGTCATTATCAAAAGCTGCTGGGCCGTTACATCAGCTTCTGTAGCGATTACCAAGATACCTACCTTGGTTGCTTGGTAGCGTGACTTAGGGAATGCCGCCTCCGAACAAGGACGTTCCAAGCAACCTACCAGGTATCTAGGTAGAGTGACCGACAGCACATCACGGTCACGTGACTGACGATCCACATGGCAGTTCCACTGTCTCCAGGGTGACCCCCTGCACCTCGTCCCTGCCTGTCTGCTACGTGCCTACTTGTCTACCTACCGACCTCCAAGGCGACGTCACAACTGACAGGAATAGACCAGGGAGACCGATTGCTTCGCCATGGGCAACTTTGATATGCTCTGTCATCCCGTGTTTTCCTTTCCTTCGCGAAACTACCTACTGACAAGCATGTAGTTTGATTTGACATGGCCGAGATTCCTGGGTCTGGCTGTTTGGCCAAGACGCTCTCACCAGTTACCTATCTCAAAAGAATCTATCAGCTCTCCTGTCCCTAGTTTCCCTGTCCATCCTGTCCCTACTACTGAAACTAGGAACGACAGCAACAAGAGTGATAACAATGACGGACCACGGCAACGATGGCGACCAGAACATGCGGTCGTGTGATGTAAGCTCAAGTGGGGCTTGAATGCGACACCTCGACTATCTACTCGGCGCGCCAATGGGAAGCTGACGAAAACGAGACTCGCCAGCCGGGCAGCTATGAAAGGAAGCCATGGACAAAGACAACTGTGAAATATGCGCGGATCTCCAGAGGGCGTTTACCGGCCCCGGCTGGTTCGTTTCGGAACGGCGGCCGGTGGATGAAGTGCTTGGCTCGACGACGCCTTGTCCCGGCCACGACGCACTCGTACGACATGTTTTGCACGATAAGGATGCTGCGGCCGACAACACCTACATCAGCTTCGCGCGAATAGACGTACCCGGCGGTAATTGCCCTTACGCCCAGATCATTGTTGATGTCCGCCATTCCAAGTTTATTCACGCAATGCGTCTTACCAGAGACAGTGACAAGGCCCAAACGACTGGGTACCACCGGATTCTGGATCCCGACTGGGTAGACTCGGACCTAGCTAGGTACTGGAAGCACCGGTGCCTCAATCAACACGGCACCGCCTGTCAGAACCCGCTGAACATACAGAGGGTCTCTCCCGCCTGGGTCATCGATATCGTCGAGGACTGTCTCGTCCCGGGAAACACTGTCGAGGAATACGTGACGCTAAGCTACAGATGGGGCTCGACGAACAACCACCAGACCACCTCCCGCGTGCTGGAGAGCCTTCAGAAGCCAGGGGCACTATCCGAGTCGTCGAGGTCCGACGTGCCGCCGACCATCAGGCACGCCATGAAGCTCGTTCAGGCCCTTGGGGAGCGGTACCTGTGGGCGGACGCCATCTGCATAGCACAGGACGACACAGGCCACCGGAGGGAGCAGATACAGCTGATGGGCGCCATCTACGCCTCGGCCACGTTCACAATCGTCGCCGCCGACGGCTGCGCCGACGACGGGATTCTAGGGTTGAGAGGCATTTCGCCGCCGCGGGCTGTGAGGCAGCACCTGGTGCCCGTCTTCGAGGGCGAGAAGGCCTCTCACGTGGACCCGAAAGACCACGTGCAAGCGCGCAAAGACCCGTCGTATTTCAGCCGCGGCTGGACATTCCAGGAGTACCACCTGTCGAAGCGGCGCCTCGAGTTCCGGCACCAACAGGCCCTGTGGCACTGCGCGTGCGCCAACGAATGGTCCGAGTCGCTGATCAACTGGGCGAACGGGACGTTTCCCGCGCTCGCCGGGGGTGCCGTGTCTGAGAACCACGCCGCGAAGCTGCTCCGACGGTCGCCCAACTTCCAAGCGCTGGCGTTCCTATCCTTGGATTACATGGACCGCGAGTTTACCTTTCCCGAAGACGTATTCCCGGGGCTCAGCGGCCTGTTGGCGATCATCGGTCGCCCCTTTGAGGGTTTCCTGTTCGGGCTGCCGGAGACCATCTTCGACCTGTCCCTGGCGTGGCCGGGCGGGGGGAACGCCACGAGACGCAGGGACTCCCGGATGCCGTCGTGGTCCTGGGCTGGCTGGGACGGCGTGTCCCCAGACTTTGTGGCGCCGAAGGACTTCTCGCTTGGAAATCATCACTCCGGCACGGACGCAACTCCGGTCACCACCTGGTACACGCACGACAAGCCTGACGGTGCTTCCAGGCGGCGCATCAGTTCCACCTGGCTCCACGTCCGAGAAAACCGGAGGGGGCTGGAGAGCAGTCCTCCCGACGGCTGGGTGAGGGAGGAGTTCGATCCCGTCCGCCACTGGCGCCGGTCGAACCTCAGGTCCGATGCCAAGGTGCCCCTGGACTTTGGGCAGCACGTCTACTCGCATCCTGCCCTCCCCGGACAGAGATTTTGGCTGCCAATTCCGTTCGCCGCGGAGGGGGAGAACACGCCGCTTTCAGCTGCACCGCAGACGCCGTACATTTCCTGCCGCACAAAGAGAGTGTGGTTTGGGGTTCGCCTGGCGACGAATTCTGACCCGCTGGGGCTGCCCTTCCTGGGAGGAAAGGGCTTGCTGTTGAACCGGAATGGCAAACCTTGCGGACACCTCAGCATCAATCGGCTAGACGACTGGGACCAGCTAAAAGAGGCCGGTACGGATGGCTTGCAAGTGGAGTTGGTTGCCGTCTGCCGTACGAAAGTCAGGGCGAGGATTAATGAATACCTGGAAGATTACTGTCAGGATACCGAGAACTACTATGGATGCCAGACAGTACGGAGGGCTGACGAGCTGAGCATTGAGAGCGAGTCGCAATCGTGTGCCGACACAATGTCGATTCGCAGTGCAGAAGATGCGGGAGGCCCGCCAGCCTCGGCAGCATGGATAGACGGAGCGCCGAGCGAGGGTTCCAGTGAGGGAGTAGAGTCGGACTTAAAATCCCTCCAATCTGACGATTTGGATTCACCACGACCTGACGAGTTCGATTTCGAAGTCTGCAGGGTCTTGTGGGTAGAATGGGAAGACGGTGTGGCCTATCGCCGGGCCTCGGGGTGGGTGGACAGGGGGCAATGGGAAAGGCACGACCTTGAAGACGTGGACTTGGTACTGGGATAGTTTGGCGAGATTGCTACATAATAGTCCATTTGCCGGTTTGGTCCTGAGAACCTCGAAGCTGGTCCGGCATACTAGTTCGTATAACGAGCCGGCGCTCTGTATGGAGGCCTTCAGACTGTTGTCCACGAACTTCGACGAGCCACGAGTTGATCAGTGGACATCTCGCTTGCAAAGGGTATCTGCCGCCTTAAGCATTGACATTGGGTATCATTTCGTCTTAACTCAGCCATTTCTCGGCCTTGTTGGGTATCAACCTCCTCAGCACGTCGATCTGCCGCGCCTGCGCCTTGTGCTTCAAGTCCGCCACCCCGCGTCGGTCGGTCCGCCGCTGACCGTTGGAGTACACCACTGTAAAGTCCGGAATCTTCTCGCCGGGCTTGACGACCGTCATCGGCGATATCGTGCAGTTCTAGTGACCCTCCCGTCAGTCTCCTTCATCACTGACAGTGACAGCGCCGAAACCAACCTTGCCAATCACCGCGCCGTGCCCGATGCGCGACCGCACCCCGACGACGGTGTCCGACCCAATCTCCGTGCCGCCCGCCTCGATGACGGAGCCGACCTCGATCGTCACGTAGTCGCCGAGCGCGACGCCGCCGCTGGCCTCCTCGTCGCCGATCGCACCGAGGTGCGTCCGCTCGTGGACGATGCAGCGCCGGCCGATCAGGATGCTGCCGTTGGTGGACTCGAGCTTCGACCGGGGGTGGAGCACGGTCTCGGACTGGATCGTGATCGAGTGCGTGCCGACGAGGATCGCGCTGTCGGAGACGGTGAGGGAGGACGAGAAGTTGACTGGCGGTCGCGGGCCGGTGTTGGAGACGGCGGGCAGCATCGAGTGCCGCTTGTTAGACGACATCTTGGACGTTGTGCACTGGATTTCTCCGGCCCGAAAGGTTCTTGACTATCCGGCAGGCGGCGAAAGACACATTCTCAGTGCCTCGTTGCATTGGCAGGCTTTGCGGGTGCCCGGCGTGCAATGCGTCGTACGGTTTAGCAACTGGGGTTACTTGGTGGTTGCTGTCGTGGGGCATCCAAGCTTCCCCAACCAGCTGCCTGAGTGCATAACCCCAGTCGGTGCATAAACTAGCATCACGTGATGCGTTTGCTGACTAAACTCCCGCATTGGCCAATCAACGCCATCAGAAACTAAGCATCATCGACACAGTTGAGCTTCGCTTCCCACGACGACGAATTCCTCCCGACCGAACACCTCCCCTTCCAAGCCACCCCCCTCCCGTCACAACGCCCACGATGGCCACTCCGAAGCGGTTGCCCGCGCAGGCCGCGCAGGCCGCCCGAAACTTCGCGACAGTACGAACCTATGGCGGTCTCCGGGACCAGGACCGTATTTTCCAGAACCTCTACGGCCGGATGCCGCCGACCCTGGCCTCGGCGAAGAAGATGGGCGATTGGCACAAGACCAAGGAGATCATTCTCAAGGGCCACGACTGGATCATCAGCGAGGTCAAGGCCTCCGGTCTGAGAGGACGTGGAGGTGCCGGTTTCCCCTCGGGATTGAAATGGGTAAGGTCGCCACACACACGCTGCTGCTGGCTGGCGGATTGCCGCGGCAATTCGTCAAGGGACGGACGGGCGGGAGCGAACGAGTCAATTGATGAGATCGTGGCATCGCTAACGCACGTGGCACAACACAGTCGTTTATGAACTTCAAGGACTGGGACAAGGACGACAAGCCGAGATACCTCGTCGTCAACGCAGACGAGGGCGAGCCCGGAACGTGCAAGGACCGCGAGATCATGCGAAAGGACCCCCACAAGCTCATCGAGGGATGCCTCGTCGCCGGCCGGGCGATGAACGCCACGGCGGCCTACATCTACATCCGCGGCGAGTTCGTCCACGAGGCGGCCGTGCTGCAGAACGCCATCAACGAGGCCTACAAGGACGGCCTGATCGGCAAGAACGCCTGCAACTCGGGCTACGACTTTGACGTCTTCATCCACCGCGGCGCCGGTGCCTACGTGTGCGGCGAGGAGACGTCCCTGATCGAGTCGCTCGAGGGCAAGCCCGGCAAGCCCCGCCTCAAGCCCCCCTTCCCCGCGGCCGTCGGTCTCTTCGGCTGCCCCTCCACCGTCGCCAACGTCGAGACCATCGCCGTGGCCCCGACCATCTGCAGGCGCGGCGGCAACTGGTTCGCCGGGTTCGGCCGCGAGCGCAACCAGGGCACCAAGCTCTTCTGTATCTCGGGCCACGTCAACAACCCGGTCACCGTCGAGGAGGAGATGTCGATACCCCTGCGCGAGCTGATCGACAAGCACTGCGGCGGCGTCCGCGGCGGCTGGGACAACCTGCTCGCCGTCATCCCCGGCGGCTCGTCGACGCCCATCCTGCCCAAGAGCATCTGTGACAACCAACTCATGGACTTTGACGCCCTCAAGGACAGCCAGTCGGGTCTCGGCACCGCCGCCGTCATCGTCATGGACAAGACCACGGACGTCGTCCGCGCCATCAGCCGCCTCTCCCACTTCTACGCCCACGAGTCCTGCGGCCAGTGCACGCCCTGCAGAGAGGGCAGCAAGTGGACCGACCAGATCATGAAGCGCTTTGAGCAGGGCCGCGGCCGGCCGCGCGAGATCGACATGCTCCAGGAGCTCACCAAGCAGGTCGAGGGCCACACCATTTGCGGTACGTGACGTCAACGATTTTAGTAATAACCCCAATGATGATGTAGACGAAGCTAACGAGTCGCCACAGCTCTCGGCGAGGCTTTCGCCTGGCCCCTCCAGGGTCTCATCAGGCACTTCCGCCCCGAGCTCGAGAAGAGGATGGAGGAGTTCGCCCGGCAGAACGGCGGCGCCAACGCGCTGGCCGGCGGCTGGGACCCCGACGCCCGCGCCCAGGGCAAGCTGGTTGCGCCGGGACAGTAAAGGACCGAACGAGAGAGGGGGAGTTTTTGCAAGGTTGGTGTAGGCTGGCGCCCGAGGGCTTGTATATATTAGTATCGTACGTTGTGATAGAGCCCCAACGCGCCGCAGTTCCTTTGTTCAGCTGGTTGGTGTACGCTACGCAATGTGATGGTTAATTCAATCCTCTTCGGTTCATTGAAAGCTGATTTTGGGCAGTTCTCAAATGTAGACAGTCCTCGACTGTGGACAATTCTTGCCCCGGGAGAAAACAGGCGTCACGCAGGACCATTCTTCAACCCTCCCTGTCGGCGTTAAGCTAGCTAGCGACAAGCCAGCGGACCAATGAGGGGATCGGATTTTCTCAGCGGCTGCTGCCGGGATCTCTCGGCCGGAGTGCCTTGACCCGGTCGGGACTCGGCACCATTGACAACCTCCGAATACGAGACGGCCTTTGTTCGACGATGTCGGGTCCGGGGATTGTTGACTTTTTGCATCTCACATCTCATAAGCTTTTTTTTACGACAATTGAGAGAGAGCGGTGGCACAATTGACACTCTCTGAAGGTCGGCTCGCGCACGAGCTCAAAATCGGCATGACTTCGTTCAAATTCGACCAGTTCGTCGCCTTCGGGTCGGATAGCGGTGAGTATCAACCCCCGTCCAATTCCACGTGATGTCCTCAAGGAGCTTCTTGCCTCCAGGACTACCGCGACACATCCGACATCTTGCATCAGTACTAACAACCCCCAGCCGGCCTCGAGCGCATCCTCCGAGCCTTCCAATCCCTAGTCGTAATCCTCCTCACCAACCCTTCCCTCTTCTCTTTCCTCTCCATCCCCCAAGCCCCAGGCATCGCCGCCCTGCTTCCCCTAAAATCCAATCTCAACCTCTCCCGCCGCGCGATTCGGTTATTCTGGTTCCTCAACTCGTTCGGCACGTCGTACAATCTTTACTCTTCTTCTTCCTCCCCAAAACCGCTGGAGACGTGGCTCGACATCGTGCGGCTGACGCTACTGGGCCTCTACGCGGGCATCGAGTCCGCCACGCTTTTGGATCTCCTCGGGCTGCCTAATGTCAGCGTGTTTGGCGAGGAGCAGACGAGACGGTTGAACCTGGAGGCGCAGCGGTTCTGGATTCTGGGGTTGTGGATCGGCATCGCGGGAAATGTGTTGAGGATGGTTAGGGCATTTGCGTATGCGCCTGTGCCGCAGGACGGGGAGGGGTATGGCACGGGTGAGGGGGAGAAAACTGCCGCCGCTGCTGCTGGGGACGAGAAGACGGAAAATGGAGAGGAGGAGAAGTTGGACTGGGAAGCGGAGCGCAAACGCCTCAGGGCCATCGTCCTCCGCCGGAGACAAGAAAGAAAGAGGTGGCGCGCGCACGTCGCCGGTACGGTACGCTCGCTCGGTAGGAGGGTTGTCTCCGACGCGCTTGATAGCTTGATTCCTGCCGCCGCGCTGGGGTGGTTTGATATCGGGGCGGGCGCGGTCGCGGTTGCGATGTTGGGGTCGACGTGGATTACCAGTCGGGACGTCTGGGAGCGGTGCGGGGCTTTGGTTGCGGCGAGGAGGGGGGCTTGAGATGAGGTGTTGGGGATAGACGGTGGGCATATATACATGGCTTTCACTGGGTTGAATTAGAGGGCATCATAGAATTTTTATAGATGGGTCTTGGATTACGGTCTACGCGATGCTAGTATCAAAGTCGACCCCGTCGTACAAGTTCGTCGAGTCGCTCCTGTTGTTCATATGATCGATGCTTCTCTGCCTCTCCTCATCGCTGGCTCTCTCCTCCCCTCTCGCTTCTTCTGCCTGTGCCTCTGCCTCTGCCTCTCTCCCGCCCCGTCTCTGTCCGTATATCTCGTTTCAGCCCGGCTCTCATCCCGCACCCAAGTCTGTTTGATACTTGCGTTGAAGTTCATACGTCAACAGACGTCCTCAGAGGCCCAGTCATGACTGCACCCCCTGGCCCTCACGCAGCGACAGACATGGCGGCCTGCCTCTGCTCAGGGCTCTGCGGCAGACGAATCCGGTACTTGTGCGAGCCGACGTCGTCCTCGTCGTCCTCGTCGTCGGCGTGCGAGATCTGGATCTTGGCCCTCTTCAGGATCTTCACCTGCGACGCGAACGCGATGACAATCTCGAGCGCACTGCCAGGCAAGTCAGCATCAACACACATCTTTCCCCTCACCAAGTATCATGAGAACCCCCGTGAAAAAAACTTACAAGATAATGAAGCACAGCGTCGAAATCTCGCCGTAGTTCTTCCACCCCCAGATGAACCCCGCCTCCCGGGCCCTCATCGCAGTCGAAAAAGTGCACCACGCAACCACGACATCGACCGCGGACACGAGCAGCCCGCGCTTGCTCCACTTGCCCAGCTTATCCCCGAGCAGGAAGCACTCATCTCCCCCGGCACCCTCCTCGTCGCCTTCCTTGCGGGGACGTCCGAAGATGCACGTGACGCAGCCCAGGTCAATCTTCACCTCCCTCCTCTTTGAGTCGGAGCGGCGGGGCCGGCGCTGGTGGAACTCCTCCGCAAGTAAGGCAGACGCCAACCAGAAGAGCTGCACGAACGCGAGGAAGACGAAGAACCGCGCCTCGGGCCGCGAGTACGACCTGTCCAGGGCCTTGAACTGCAGGACCAGAACGGCGATGGTGATTCCCAGGGCGGTGAGGCGGAGAAGGCCGACTGTGTTGATTACGAACCTCGCCAGGGGGGGCTTTGCCGGGCTGCTGCCGCTGCCGTCGTGGGAGGATGAGAGGGAGTGGTGCGAGGGAGGCCCGGGACGGAAGACGTTGGGGTTGAGCGGCCTCGTGGGGGATCCTCCCGCAGGGAGCAGCGGCGCGGCGGCGGCCTCGGCCGCGGGGACGGGGGAGGCGGAGCGGCAGGGCGAGTAGGCCATTGTGCGGAGGGTGCCTAGGTACTTTGTGCAGATGAGGTCGTAGGGGATGTCTTCTTCGCGGTTGTGGGGAGTGTGAGGAGTGACTGGTGAAGAGGCTTTGCTGTCTTCTGAGTATTCGAGCATCGAGAAAGGAGAAAGGGAAACCAGACGAGAAGAAAGCTCCGTCCGGCGGGATTATATATATATGTAGATATCTTCCTAGGTAACTACATCTCAATGGGAAGAAAGGCAGAAAGTGTAAGTGTTTTCGAGCATGGACGGGAATTACCAGACGACGACGATACAAGTTCCCAACACGAAGAGCCCACAGCTAGCCGACTGGGCTTTACCGTTGGTTCCCTCACCAATCATCAATCCCCTCCCTGAAACCCCTCAGCCAGGCAAGGGGGGGAACAAAAAAACAAGAGCCGCACCGCTGGTTTACGCCCGGCCATAGCCTGCGGCGACACGCGCGCTCCCGCGTGGAAGAAACACCACACTGGTGCAGCGGGCCAGTGACGTGCCCCAGAATCTCGGTGCCTGGAGCCCCACAGTTGAGCGACCTCCCGAACGCCCCGCCCGGGGGAGGCGGCCCGGGCACGCCATTGGCCGGCGCGGGAGGCGCGCGCTGCGGAGACCTCGGACCGTTCTGTTGGCAGTTGCTGAGGCGAACGTACGCAAAGAAATGAAAGACAATTCAAGCGATTGCTTCCCAACCAGGGCACCTTGCTGCTTCTCCCCAGTTGGCAACATTGCCGTATCGGGACGGGGAGGTTGATCACCGCTAACCGTTCCGGACCATGCTACGATCGAGTGGCCTACGCGTCGCTGGGGGCTTGGCCGTTTTACGGCGTCATGGTACGCTGGTCCAGTTTCAATACTCGAGCGTAACAGCGGTTCTGGACTCGAGCGTAACCATGCTAGCCTAGCCACTCGGTCCTGGAGCCGAAATCCAGGGGGTGAGTTTGCGGGGTGATGATCTCAAAAGGCCAAGACATACAATGGTCTATGCCACCCATGTAGTATTGCTCCCTTCAAAACAGTCTCTATCACCGTCATAGCTCCCGTTCATCGTAATTGTGTTTATACAGATATCGTCTCCAAAACAGCTGCTGAATGGTATCTCTTCGCTCATGATCATTGAAATCATCTCATCCTCTCCAAAACACCCGCTAGTCAACTAATCCGTACCCCATATGTCTATACTTACCGGTTGGTCCAAAAGCCTGCGCGCGACCACCGCACCTGCAGGTTTCAGGGCATTTAATGCTGCTGCCTGTTCGGCCTCGCTTCCGACAACGCGGAGAGGAGGGCTGACGCAAGCCCACCCAGTGCCGTCAACCACAATAGTAGTATGTACGCATATTTTCCACCGCAGACGACCATCACCGTCGTCCAATAATCCGATAACTCCCAGTCCCAACCGACACCTTCCACCCATCATTAAGCAGCGCGGCGATAACGCCCTGCCTGAGCCTCGATACCCCGCCCGCGCTGTGCAGCCCGCGGCCCGTGACGATGGTGAACCCCTCCTGCGCCTTGCGCGCGCGGTACTCGCCGAGGTTGTTCCACCACCGCCACGCCTGCTCGCGCGCGATGCGCACGCCGTCGGCCACCTCGACGCCGTGCAGGTCGATCTCCGTGTCCGTCCCCGTGCTGGCGACGTGTATGTCGGCGGCCGCGCTCTTGGCGCGCGCGAAGCCGCGCGCCTCGTCGCGCCCGCGGTCCGCGAAGAAGCCCGCCGCCTGACGGTACAGGTGGCCCTTCTTGTAGACCTGGCCCGCCGTGCTGAAGGAGTGGTTGCTCGCCTCGCGGTAGACGCTGGCCGTGTCCATTGCTTGTTGGTAGGTGCGCGGCGCCATGGAGGGGCTGTTGAGGAGGACGGGGCTGTTGTGGGAGCGCGTGGAGGCGGAGAGGGGCTTGGGGGAGCAGACCTTCTGCCAGCCCTCTGACGACCCCTCTAGCTCTTCGTTGGCGAGGGGGGTGAGGCGGTAGTTGACGTCGAGCCGCTTGGCGGGCAGCTTGCCGTAGTAGCGGTTGAGCAGGACCGCGACGTCCTCCGTCCAGGTGTGGTCGCTGCGGGTAACCTCGACCAGGGGGAAGAGGAGGTGCTCGGGTATGTAGCGATACTTCTTCTTGAGCTCGTGGACGTGCTGCTTCGCGTAGTCGCTGCCGCCCTCGGCGCCCACGCCCTGCTTGGTGTAGCGCTCCAGGAACTCGATAATCGTGAGCTCCGTCGATTCCTTCCGGGCGTCGAACACGGCCGAGACCTCGTCGAACGGCAGGTCGAGCTTCTCGACGATGAACAGGATCTTGCCAACCCCTGGGACGCGTCAGCCTGGATCCTTGAAAGGGGTCTCGTTGCCCAACTTACTCTCCGGGTCCTCTTCGGTGGGCGCCGTCTCGGCGATGCTGCTCGAGCTCGACGACACATCACTAAGTATGGCCTTCTTGCGCTTCTTCCCCTTGCCCTTCTTGCCAACCGGCTTCTCGGGCTGGAAGAAGCCGTCGATGCCCTTTGGCCTCTCTCCTATAGATTCAAGGTACTGTATGTTGAGCAGCGTCTCCAGGGCCGCCTGGAAGTCGCCCTGCGCCTTCTTCAGAGCGAAGCTGACGTCGTGCGGCTTCAGGTCGGAGAACATCTCCCGCAGCTGCGCCAGCTTCTCCTGCTCCGAGTCGCCGTCGAACGTCTCGATGCGGGGCACGTCGTACTCGGCCTCGTCGGGAGGCGGCGGGCTCGTGAGGCCGGTGCCCGCCGAGTCGCAGTCTCGCGCGTGGAAGCCCTCCGAGATATTCGTCGAGCTGTCCCGCGTGTTGTCCGTGCTCGCGTCGTTGGAGCTGACGGCGTCGGGCACGCCGCTGGCGTTGAAGCCGGTCGCCTCCTCGGCCAGGACGTCCTGGGCGAGGCTCTGCAGCATGCCCCGAACAGCCTCGACCTGGTCATTATCGCTGAGGTCGAGGTCGCTGGCGATGGCGATAACAAGGGTGGGGTCTAAGAGGGGGAACTCCGCCTGGAATGCGGTCGGTCAGCTCCGTCCGGGGTTGGGCTCGCGCAGACCGCGGGGCGCACTCACCACCAAGGCGTCGAGTTTTGAAGAAGCCATTGATCGTGTCACGAGCTTCAGGGTTCGAGGTATTGTCGTAGGGTAAACCAGAGAGGCACGCTAGTCATACTGAAAAGGAAAATTCGGTGGAGATGTTTCGTAGGGTCACTCTGTCTCGTCGCGATCACGTTGGAACCGGCTAGGTGCAGAACCGAGTGGACGATGACGCGGTAAAGTGATTAAGGGGTGGCCAATCAATGAGTAGTGCGCGCGCGCAAAATATAAAGAAAAAGAAACGACCCTGATAAACAACGCTGTGGCGGTGGTGATGGTGTTTGAGGGATGACGCGCTGCGGTGGCTGCTCCTTATCGGTCGCGGGGTGCCGTGGGCGCAAAAATTTGAAGGGTCCAGTAAGTTCGCGCCTTTCTCCGTCGCCGTGGTCGTTCAAGCGCGGTCTCGGACGAGTCGTCGATGATTCATGGGGGCGAAGAAGTTGACGTGCGTTATCCTCAGACCGGACTATGAAGCGTAGGACGAATGACTAGGTGCGATCGTTCCAGGTGGATGGGTCACCTCGTCATTCGCCTCCCGTCGCATCGACTAGGTAGTCCGTTGGTCGCAGTACTTCAGCCTCTCAACGTCGCCCGTCCGAGTCCTTCAGGTGTTGTGGCTGTGGCTGAAGAACTGGCGTTTGGTGGCACGTGCACGCATATATGCTTACTAAGACAACTTGTTTGCGTGGGCCCACTATCTCGGGCCGCAAACAACCCCGCAGGACTCCGAAAAGCTGAGGTGCACCGTGGCACGACGTCAGTGGCCCGCCTCTGTGGGGACGGGCGGGCTAGCCGAATGTTGGAGACGCGCTAACGTTACTGCTGTCGCATCGCTGAGTTCAAGGTATTACCTCGCTATTACTCCAAACATACCCGGATGTGACTCAACCGCGCGAAGAGAAACAGCAACCAACAGACCAACAAACCGGTCGAAGATGGCGGTTCAGACAGGGGATTCCGCTGCAAGGCTGTGCGTTGTCGCCCCGTCGGGCCCGCTGCCAATGCGATGCGCTGCTCCAGCCCGTTTCACTGCCCGCGGCGACGACTAAGGAAGGCAGGTACGACCACAGAGGTACGAAAGTCGCAACTGCCAACAGTCAGCAGGCGGGACTTCTATTGTTGTCTGTCTCTCGACCTGCGTGACTCTGTAGGGCTACAGCTACTGCCACAGCTACTGCCACAGCTACTGCCACAGCTACGTACCTACACCTGCGGACAATCACCGGACGAAAAAACCTGCTGAGACGCAATGCGGCGCGTGGTCAACCTCACTTGTTCACGTCCGAGACATTCGGCACGCCCCATCAATGGCGTTGGGTGGATTCGTCAGCTCGGGAGCCAAACGGGAACAAGCTCACCGTGCACGGCAACAACAACAACCTCCTTCTCCTGCACCCTGCTGCCCTCTATCGCCCAGGGCACGGCAATAACCTCGGGACCTTATCTGCGTTTCCTCTGCATCTGCATCTGCAGAGGCTCAGTCACAACCACCCGTCCCGTCTTCTCCGGCCACACAGCCCAGGTCCCCACGCCCAGGGGACAGGGATGAGCCGAGTCGGCCGGCCGAGGATCCCGGTGAGCATCAAAAGGGAGGACAGGACGCCGCCCCTTCGCCCCAGCATCGCGCGTCACCTCGAGCTTCAGCTTCACCTCAGCTTTACTTCAGGAGGGGGAACTCGATTCTTGGCAACGCAAACACGACGCTTACGACTAACTGACGACCGGACGCTGGTAGCCCGACGGTCCGGATCAACAACACCATCAGGCGCATAGAACATTCTTGCTTCTTCCTGCTTCGCCTCTAATCTAAGAGTTCGCACCACCCCAACTTTGCGATTGGGTCCCCGAATTCAGACGGTCATCTCTCCGCCTGGTGGTCTAGCCTCTTGCCCGTGGTTCGTGGCGAGCATCACCGCAAGGCCCAGGCGCAAACCTGTTGCATGGTCGAGCCTAGCCCGCTCGTACGAGGGAGGTCCCGGCGGCGGCATCCCGTCCCAGCGCAGCTGCAGGCGCATCAACCTTACTTGACCACAGTAGTTTTTTCTCTTCGCCCCTCCGACACAAACTCGAACGCAAGCCCTGCGAGCTATCTATATAAGCTTGTCCTGGTCTGCCGTCCTCCTCGAGCGCATTCCTGTCGCAAAAAATCTCTACCAAAATGCCGTGCTCGACGACGCAATCCGGTGTCGAGCCAGAGTCGAAACCGCAGCGATCTGACCCCGAAGCCGGCGCCGGTGCCAACACCTCGCCGTCCAACTCCGTCCGCAGACGGGACCCCAACATGAGTTCCGAGGCGCGCAAGAAGTTCATCAACTACCCTGTCCCCCATGCCGGGTAAGTCGTTTCGTTTCGTTTCTGTCCGTTTTTGGGCCAGCGTTCGCCGTAGCCTTCGACAGAATTGGGCTGACAAGCTCCTCAGACCACCGATCCCCTACGAAAATGGGCGCGGGAGCAACCCGCCCCTCAGAGGCTGGCTGCTGGTGATCGCAGCGTGCCTGTAGGTGTCTCCCGTCTCTCCGCCGCGCCTCCGTCGTAGCTGACCTCGCCAGCATGGAATGGGTCTGGTTCCTCCGCGCCTTCATCTGGAGCAATGCCGGCTTCGGCAGCGTGCGCCGGATCCGCAAGCACATCGAGGACGTCGAGCCGCGCTACGATCCCACCGTCCTGCCCTTCCCCCTTGCCGAGGCCAAGGACCCGGCCGTCCTCCACCGCGAGAGCGCCGTCCGGTCCAAGCCACGCCCCTTCAAGTACTACTCCGTCAACGACTATCACGAGATGTACTTGTCGGGCGAGATCACCCCGCTGGCCGTCGCCCACGCCATCCTGCCCCTGATCCGCCGCGACACCAACCCCCCGGGCGAGCACTCCATCGCGTGGTTCGATACCAAGGTCACCCAGGTGCTCGCGGCCGCCGAGGCATCGACGCGGCGGTACAAGGAGGGCAAGCCCCTGGGCGTGCTGGATGGCGTGCCGACCGCGGTCAAGGATGAGTACGAGATGGACGGATACCGGACCTGCCTCGGTTCGAGGAACGACTACACGACCTTGGCGGAACCGGGCAAGTCCATCAACAGCTGGTGCGTGACGAAACTGCAGGACGCTGGTGCTGTCATCCTAGGGAAGCTGTCCATGCACGAATTCGGCCTCGGTAAGATCTCCCTCGCTCTCTACCTACGCATCCCAAGACTAACGCCACCCAGACACCACCGGAAACAACCCCATCTACGGAACCCCCCGCAACCCGTACAACCGCGGCTACTACACGGGCGGCAGCTCCTCGGGCGCAGGCTACGCCGTCGCCGCGGGCCTCGTCCCCGTGGCCCTCGGCAGCGACGGCGGTGGCAGCATCCGCATCCCCTCCTCCCTCTGCGGCGTCTACGGCCTCAAGCCCACCCACGGCCGCGTCTCGTTCCACCCCTGCCCGAACCACAGCAACAGCTGCGCCGTCAACGGCCCCATCGCGGCGGACGTCGAGTCCCTCGCCGCCTGCTTCGAGGTCGTCGGCACCCCGCACCCGAACTCCAACTTCATCCAGGCGTCGCCCTTCGTCCTCTCGCCCAGCGAGAAGCGCGGCAAGATGCTCGGCGTCCCGGAGTCCTGGTTCGCGCGTGCCGACCCGGCGATCCAGCGCATGTGCCGCACCATGATCGCCCGCCTGGTGACGCACCACGGCTACGTCCCCGTCCCCATCGAGATTCCGTTCTTGGTGGAGGGCCAGTCCGCGCACGCCATGACCGTCCTCACCGACGCGGCGACCCTCCTTCCCGAGACGAGCAACCTCACCCACGGGAACCGCATCCTCCTCGCCATCGGCCGCGTCACCCCCGCGACGGACTACCTCCTCGCCCAGAAGCTCCGCGGCCTGCTGATGCAGCATCTCGCGCACCTCTGGCGCCTGCACCCGGGGATGATCATCGTCACCCCGACGACCGCCTGCGCGGGCTGGCCCATCGCCTCCGAGTCCGAGCTGGGCTACGGCGTCAGCGACGGGGACCGCACGATCCGGAGCATGGAGTACGTCTGGCTGGGCAACTTCTGCGGCCTGCCGGGAGTGACGGTGCCCGCGGGGTACGTCGTGCCACACGACCAGCCCGGCGCGGGAGGCGAGGCCGGGCCCGATACTGTGGGGAAAGTGCCTGTGGGTTTGATGGGCGTGGGCGAGTGGACGGACGAGCACGGGCTGCTGGAGTTTGGGCTCGACGCGGAGGAGCTGTTCGCCAAGGAGCGGTGCCGGCCGCCTGGCTGGGTCGACGTCATACAGCGGGCGCGGGACGAGATGGCCAAGAGCGGGGAGGCTGCGCTGATAGACATTTAGAGGGGCGTTTTTGTTTTGCAGTCATGCTTTAACTTGATATCCGCTCCCTTGTTTCTTGGTAGGAATACAAACGGCGCTTTCTCGTGTGTTACTCTCTGTCTCTCCACCTGCGTGGCTTATCGCTTGATGTTGTTACGTTTCCCTCGGCGACGTGATGATCGCGGGAGTCAAGTCGTTGGTCCCGAGACCATCGTGCCCCGCTGAGGGGTCTTGCTTCGCTGGCAAAGCTCACGATCAGGGATATACCCATTCCCTCTCGGTCAGCCGGTCTTGATGCTACGCTGCCCACCCGTCCTCCCCATGCGCAGATCAATGAGAGCTATGCGGACGGATACCGTGGCTGAGGCCAGCGCATTCGGGCATTACTCTCAGGTTTTCGGACGCGAGGAGGATGTGACGAGGTGAGGCATGAGGGAGAGTTAGGAGAGCACTGACGGTGCTTAGCAATGCTCGTCATCCCGGGTTGGTGGGGACGCGCGGTGCCGTGTAAGCCTCGTCCACCATCTTTGCAATGCACGAAATTTTGGTCTGATGTGGGATTACAATGCGATATGCTTGTTGGTTATTCTAGGGAGGGGAAGGGACGTGTTGCGGCCGGTGCTTGAGCAGGGCTGCAGTAAGGCCCAGGCCCGTGTTGGAGGTGTTCATGCGTCGCGACATGACCGGCCGTGCTGCCGGGACCGAAGACTCGGAGCACGCATCAAAAGTCAAAAACATCCACGAGATGGTTGAGATGTACATGTGAAAGAATCGGTGCCCTGTGGTCCGGGATGCATGGGTGCAGTGCGGTACGTGCTGACATTTCGAATTGTGAGGCGGACGGAGCTTGGGTTGAAGTTAGTCAAGGCGTTCTAACATGGCCGCTCCGTGTCTCGGGTGATGCTCTTGGCCGCCGACGGCGCTGCCGGCTGGTGGAGATTGTTGCGGATCGGAGTCCCCACTCTCGGGATCCGGGGCCGGTGTTGGCCCGGGTTCGGACCCCGGAGGCTGGGCTACGTGCACGGGAACCCCAACGAGGGCCGGTATTCACAGAAGAAGTATCGACAAGGGCGAGATCCCCTGCCCGCAGTAGTCTATTTAATTCCCTTTAGACAATCGCACTTTGTGGGCCGTAGCCACATTGGTTACGATTCTTGACTCGGTTGACTGCCTGCTTCAGACTACGGCATCACAGCCTCCAAAATCTTCAGCTCCAGCGACTTACCTTGCTTCAATCCTTCTCCGCAGCATTATCTATCACGGCACTGTTGCACCGGGTCGATCAGCAGACCGGTCATCGAGACCATGCCACAAGAAAGAAAAAAAGTCACCCCCAGAGAAAACGGCACTCGTCCAACATGACCAGTCACCTTTACAGTTACAGCAAAACGCCGAGCCAGCGCCAAGTCGAACCGCCGTTGGTCGTTTTTGCTCCGGTCTAGGCACGCGACTCTGACGTACCAATGACACCCAGTTCTGCGCAGCTGCAGCCCAGGCAGGATCTTCTTCTTAGTCCGCTCCTGCAAATGCACCAAGCAAGCGCGAGCGAGCAGAGTGACAGCACGGACGGGATGGGCTGAACAAAAAAAGGACGGACGTCGTCCAATCAGATGCAGGACCGTTGCCGTACGCGGGAAGAGGGTGATTCAGAACCGGGCCTTGGTATCTTCGAGGATGGGCTAGTGGTGTACACTATTAACGTGTTTGGCGTTAATGGTGGTGATGCTGCCAAGTTTCCAGGTTACTTGCTGCCAACGTCCAGAGGCGACGACGACACGAGTTGTTGAATGTTGCCTCCGTGGCCTCTTCACTCTGCGACGTCCCCAACAAAAACGCGATGAAATGCAGGACGAGGTAACGGTTGAGAGAGCGTGAGGGGTCGACGCATGGATTGGTGTGGTTGCGTTCTCCAAAATTGTTTGGCTTAGGTATCCAGCTTGACGTAGTGTAGGTAGCCGCAGCCATAGCCGGAGCGGTCCAGTGTGTTGCTCCCCGTCGCCCGGGGCCGTACTAACGGCCATGGTCCGTCCCAATTAGCTCGCCTCCCCCGCATTGTTCAGCTCTGGGTTGAGACGATCTGGCGTTCTGCAGTTGGACAGCTCGGGGGGTTGCTGTTCGTCAGCGCTGGCGAGGTGTCTTATCTCTGGAGGTCCACGATAAAGGTTGTCGATAAGTTGTAGATAGTGATGGTACACCGAGGTATGTACCTACGTACTATGTATCAACCATCGAGAAATGCACGGAAACAACCTCGAAGGCAACCGAAGAGCGCGGAAGGCGAGCGTCACGTCAGGAACAGCAGGTGGAAAGCCCTTACTAGGTACCTATAGTAGCCCTGCGGGAACCAAGACAGAAGGAGAAAGCGGGGCGCCCAGGGGCTTTTAGCTGGACGTGCACTGTAATGGCATTATTAGCGTGCCATGCCATCCAATTCCATTGGCTCTCGTCGTCCCGATTGGCTGTCCCGGGGGGGCCGCCGAGGGGCCCAATTTGATCGCCGCATTCCACCCCAGCGCCCAGTTCACCCTGAGGGCCCCCCCCTGGGGCTGGTTAGCTGGGCCGCCAGAGGCCACATCCCTCCCAAAATTTGGGGAAACTTCCCTTCCAGTTCGTCAGCGTCGCTTTCTTCTTTTCCCTCTACTATTTCTCTTTTTTCCTCTCTCTCCCTCATCCAAAACCGTTTCTTCATCCCGTCGCGAGAGAGAGAGCGCGCGAAAGAGAGACTTTGTTCTCCTCTCCTCTTACCCCTCCCTCCGCCTTTCGAACACGCCCGGTGGCCATCCGTTCCTCCGAATACTTTGCCCACCCGGCATCGTCCGCAGCTCCCGCACCGCCGAGGATGAGAGCCTAAGGGAGTGGCGCAATTCTTGGAGCGAACCACACGTCGCACAAGATAAACCCTTTCGCACCCTCTTTCGTCACCTCACCACTCCCGCAAGACTCTTCAGTCAACACCAACCCGAAGCCCGCCCCGCGATACCCTCGCCATGCCCGACCACGCCGGCACCGCCGCCGCCGCGGCGCCGCAGAGCGAGTCGAACCCCACCCCGCCCAAGGAGCTCTATCCCATGGTCAACTGGAAGTACGACCTGTTCCTCTGGGTGCTGGGCGTACTCGTCGACCTCTTCTTCCGCGAGGTCCATCCCCGCGGCTCCTGGAAGGTTCCCAAGAGCGGTCCCATCCTCTTCGTCGCCGCTCCCCACGCGAACCAGGTGCGTCTCGAGGCAGACAGACTTCTCTCATCCCTGGCCTCGCGCCCCAGTTTTTCCTTTTTCTTGGTCCGTCACATGCTAACCCGTTGCCTGTCGCACCCCAGTTCGTCGATGCCCTGATCCTCCAGCGCATCCTCCGCCACGAGGCCGGCCGCCGCGTCTCCCTGCTCATCGCCCAAAAGTCGGTCCACGGCTTCATCGGCTGGGGCTCGCGCCAGGTCGGCTCCGTCCCCGTCGGCCGCGCCCAGGACGCCGCCAAGCCCGGCTCCGGCGAGATCTACCTGCCCGACCCCATCAACGACCCGACCCTCATCCGCGGGGTCAACACCAGGTTCGGCGAGGGCGAGGGCGAGGTCGGCGGCATGCTGTTCCTGCCCTCCGTCAAGGGCAAGACCGGCGCCAGCGTCGACATCGCCCAGATCATCGGCCCCGAGGAGATCCGCATCAAGCGCCCCTTCAAGGGCCGCGTGCCCCTCGAGCAGCTCACCGGCCGCGACGACTTCGACGACAAGGGCAACTTCACCAACAAGGACATCAAGGGCGTGAAGGAGGGCTTCCTCGGCACCAAGTACAAGCTCGCCCCCCACATCGACCAGACCAAGGTCTACGAGGCCGTCTTCGCCCGTCTGAGTTCGGGCGGCTGCGTCGGCATCTTCCCCGAGGGCGGCAGCCACGACCGCACCGAGCTGCTGCCCCTCAAGGCCGGCGTCGCCATCATGGCCCTCGGCGCCCTCGCCGAGTCCCCCGACTGCGGCCTCAAGATCGTCCCCGTCGGCATGAACTACTTCCACGCTCACAAGTTCCGCAGTCGCGCCGTCGTCGAGTTCGGCCCCCCCTTCGAGATTCCCCCGCACCTCGTCGAGATGTACAAGAACAACCAGCGCAGGGAGGCCATCGGCCAGGTCCTCGACACCGTCTACCAGGCCCTGAGCGCCGTCACCGTCTCCACCCCGGACTACGACACCCTCATGATGCTCCAGGCCGCCCGCCGCCTCTACAACCCCACCGGCAAGAAGCTGCCGCTGCCCGTCGTCGTCGAGCTTAACAGGAGGCTGGCCATGGGCTACGAGCGCTACAAGGACGACCCGCGCATTGCCGGCGTCATCGAGGCCGTGAAAAAGTACAACCGCCAGCTCCGCTACGTCAACCTGCGCGACCACCAGGTCCAGTACGCCAAGATGTCCATCCCCAAGGTCATCTTCACCCTGCTCTACCGCGTCGCCAAGCTCCTCGTCCTCCTCGTCGGCGTCCTCCCGGGGCTCATCCTCTTCGCCCCCGTCTTCATCGCGTCGAAGGCCATCAGTGTCCGTAAGGCGCGACAGGCCCTGGCCGCGTCGACGGTCAAGATCCAGGGGCGCGACGTCATGGCCACCTGGAAGCTGCTCGTCGCCATCGTCGTCGCCCCCACCCTCTACCACTTCTACTCGGCAATCGTCACCTACAAGGTCTGGAAGGACCGCCTCGGCGGCGCCGTCCCCGCCTGGGTGCCCTGGTGGACCACCTACCTCGTCATGTGGCCGCTGATGGTCGCCATCACCTTCGCCGCCCTTAGGTTCGGCGAGGTCGGCATGGACATCTTCAAGTCGCTGCGCCCGCTCGTGCTGTGCCTGAACCCGGCGTCCAGCTACAACATCCAGCAGCTGCGCGTCCGCCGCGCCGAGCTCAGCGTCCAGGTCACCGACCTCATCAACACCCTCGGGCCGGAGATGTTCCCCGACTTTGAGAAGACGCGCCTGGTCGCGGACCCGTACAAGATGGACGGCCGCCCGCGGACTCCCACCGCCCGGCGCGACAGCGACGCGTCGAGCGCGTACGAGCCCGCCACGCCGCCGTCCATCTCGCGGCGCACCACGACGCAGTCGAGCCGGGGGCTGCCGCGCAACGAGTCGTTCAGCAACATCGGCGGCGTGGGCATCTTCTCCACGCGCCCGCCCTCGCGGTCGCGCAGCCGGAGCAGCAGCAGCGGCGGCGGCCTGGGCTCGGGCGGGTTCCCCATCAGCGGGTTCACGACGCTCGACTCGGCGGGCGGGTTCGACGAGGCGAGCCGCAAGATCCGCGAGGCGATGAAGCTGCGCCGGCGGAAGAGCGGGGACCACCGGATGGAGCTGGGCGCGGACGAGAGCGACGAGGAGGAGTACAACGAGGCGCGCAAGAAGAGGACGTAGGGATGGGGTGAGAGGGATGTGTTTCTGTCAGAGGTGCTGTCACGGGTGTATGTGTGTGTTGTGGTTCTAAATCAAAGAGTAAAAAACGCACGAGAAGGGTTTGAAGAAAGTGCGAAACTAATACTTTACAAAAGCGACGCTGTTACGTGCTGGGAAGAGGGGGGGGGGGGCGGCGTTTTTAGTGTAACTATATAGATGGCCCGGTGTGTGTGTGTGTGTGTGTGTGTTTTTTCTTGTAGTCGGGAATGAAACCAGCCAAGATGGTTCGAAGATGTAAACCATGTGCGAAGACGTGATCTGCTCCGTGAAGAGGGGAGGATGCTCCGTCAGGACAGCAGTCCTATCCAACCTGGCCTCCGAGAGGCCTCCGAGAGGGAGATACAAAAGGCGGGATGCACAGCTACGTAAAGCCTTTTTTCTCTCTCGATGGCCTCTGGCGTTACCCCTTGTAGCAAGCTTCGGAATGCGTTTCTTCCAGGCGGATTATGAGATGCTTTTGCGCTCGTGGTCTTGAGCGATGGGTACGAAAGGTGCATCGTCTACATCACCCAACGGAACATCAGCTCTTGACATCGAATTGAGGGCATGTCAGCGTCGTTCAACATGTGCATATTCAATCCAGTGATAAGCTGAAGATGAGGGACGACGGATAGACACCTTTTCAAGTTGATGGCTTGATCGATGGGGTGTGATCATGTACGTTGGGAGAAGTTCCAAAAGCAGGAGATTAAAAAGCTTGAAGAGCAGTCTTCTCGGCTTCGATCATTCACGCACATCGTATTTACTTCCTAGGCCTCTGGCCGTATCGACATGTTTAAGAGGACGCTTTGGTGGCTGCTTAGTAAAAGACCAACGGACAGTGACAGTTTTTAAAAAGTTACATCCCCGACGTCTTGCTTAGCTTAGTGCCCGCAGCAGGACCGCCTAGATCCTCTTCCAGTCTTGTCTTGAATTCGTGATCCTTGAGGCAGCCAGAGAAGCAGGACTCTTCCCACGCTTAGGTCTCGCGACACAGACGACGTCGGCCGCCATGGTCTCCAGGTCTCCTTCTTTTTTTCTTTCTGGATGCGGTTATTCAGTTGGTGATGTATGCCCGGGGATGAAGGACGACGAATAGATGTCTTTTAAAGATGATGGTTTAGTCTATAGGAATCTGATTGTGTACGTCGGAAGAGCAGAAGGAAGACCCTGAGGAGGGTGAGGGGGTTTAAGTTCTCCTCCTTCATCGATCAACTCATCCCCGTGTTTACTTCATGTAGTCATGTCGGCATACTTATTAGAAGAATAGTTTGATGGCTGCTTGGGTAAATAAAAGAGTGTTCAACAGATGGTTGGGGATTCGTGACTGGTTGTTCGAGGCTCGTTGCCTGCCAGCTCGATGCTTGGTGTGAACGTTGTCGAATGAACACGGCCATGAATGCACAATAACCTGGTAAATCTGTACGATCCCACGGCCGAAACTCCCACGTCCAAAAGAACCTCATGCCTCTCCCCATCCCTCCCGTCCCCAGAGATATGCAGACCGGGTCGGTCTTTGCTCCCTTGGATCTTTTTATTGCTTATTAAATGGGATAAAATAGGACGAAACAGACCTCGAATCGCAGGCGGAAATCTCCATGGCTGAGAAGCATTATCCAAAGAGACTTGCGCCATACTTTCCTTCGCCGTGACGAACAATTCCACGTCCGAATGATCGAACCAGACGTACTCTGCGTGCTACGAGCATTACCTTGCCCACCCGGCGAGAGATCGGATATTGGGCCATGACCTGCTACGGGCCCCACGTACGCTTCTGGGTCTTCCATGCGCACGAGGACTTTCTCGTGCCGTACTATCCCGCGGAGGGAGGTGCCGGGGAGAAAGATGCGTACGTCGACTTCAAGCACGACGAGGATAGTATCACGCGGATACTGCACTACATTTAAAAAAAGCCCCGGTTCCTCCCATGTCTGCTTCCCAACCGCCTGTGGCGCACGATCAACCGTCGGGAGACGCCGCCGAGGCCTCGAATCAAGGATACCATGCCTACAATCAGGACCCGCTTGCCGGAGAGGCGCCGGGCCAGTCTGCACGACAGGGTCCGATTGCTTCCGGTTCTTCGGAGGCTGCGCAGGGTCAGCCTATGGAGGTGGATGACGACTTACCGACGAGCGTGCAGGTCAATGTTGTCAAGTTCCAGAAAGGCCGGAAAATCAGATACACCTTTCTGAAGGACACGCGCGAGCGAAGGCCAGGTCGTCACCAAAATCGACGACTGGAACAGGAAGCAGGTCGTGAGCGTGGGAGAAGTTTGGCTCTGGAAGCAGGACAACACGTACTGGGGACACAAACCTGAATGAATCCCGGATGCCAGGGGATTTTTTCTTTGTTACCAGCGATACTAGGTAGGTAGTGAGAGAATCATAGTCCAACCCGAAATAGCGCTAAGGGGAACAGCAACGTGTACGAGAATGCTGCGTTACAGAAGTGAGCAAGACCCCAAATCGCGTCAATTTTTTAACACCATTTCCCCTCTTGTATACCAAAGTTCCAAGGTACTTCTTTTGGAGCAAAACGCCCAGCCCTCATCAAGAGCATTCTCCTCTTCCGACGTTACGCATATTCTGGCCTTCACCGCACGGTGCGGATGCGAAGTCTCTTCGCCTGCTACAGTGGCAGAGAATGCGAGGCGCGCCACATCTGCACATCTCTCCGCCGGGCCACACCCCAGCCGACAATACCCAAGCGCGTGCTGAGAGCCGTTGGCATACTCGACAAGAATTCCTTCAAGTAGATCCGTCTGGCTGTCGCGGAACACCCAGATGCACGCGACATTGTCGAACAAAGCTGACGCGTAGCTGGCATCTGGCAGAGGGGGATTGTCCGACGGCACAGGAGAAAGATCAGAGCACTAGTCACCGTTCGTAAGGATCCCAAAGAGGGAAATGCATCTGTGGTCTGGAATGGCGTACACCAGGGTTGACAGCGGAGGAGTGGTGGAGGCAACCGTCCTTTGTGGTACCTCATAATAGGGGCCTATTTGGAAGTCTCCCCTACAGGGCGACCGAAGCTTGATTTCATCAGCAGTGCTTCTTCTGGATATTCGGGAAGTTACTGACAATGTACGACTCTTTGCCCAAATAGTGAAACCGGGCCATCCTCTTCGGCCGTTTTTCGATGACCGAATGCTGATATCTTGTCCGCTGGCGAATTTGGGACGTAAACCCATTGGATGATGGGTAGGAGACGTGGAGAGATCATCCAAAGAGATGCCTCTGCGGTGGGCGCAGCTTGAGTATGAGCATGGATTCCAGCCAAGCTGCCGCCGTGTAGGAAAAATGTAATCCCGAAGCAGGACGACAGGCCGACGGTTGCCAGGCGGTCTTCGACTGCATTGCCTGGGAAGCGAATCAACGTCAAGTCCGGTAGTCTCGGCACATCAAGAATCCGAAGCTTTTCCGGTCTGGGAATGGGCTGAAGGCGGCCGACTCCAAGCTACAGAGGGTTAGCTCTTGAGTGAGAATTGTGACGCGAGAAGGAAACGGGTCTCACTGACGTGAAAGTTGACGGTCAGGTTCTGATCAGCGCGAGCCGTGGAGTGGACAGTGAATTGTGACCGGGATCTAGGCGATCCCTCCTCAGAGGCCGCAAGCCGCTTGATACACTCGATGCCATTTGAGTCGATCGTTAGTTCTATGGGGGAATTCGGAGGAGCCGTGCCCAATTGCGGACGGATACCGCGCCGCCAGAACTTCACGGTACCAAGGGGGGCCGAGATTGGTTGGTCGAAGTCGGTTAGCGAAAGGAAGTCCACAGCTGCGAGAACGGCGGAAAACCGTAACAGGCAGTGATCCCCCGAGAAGCTCCATATTATGCTTTTGACCTCGTCTGGGAGCTCTGCGAGCCCTTGGAGATTGCACATGTCGGCTGCGAGACGACTGGCGCGGCCTGTTTCGGGCTTCGAAGTGAGCAAAAGAGGTGCGCTTCCAGGCCATGGGTATCTTGCAATTGAATAAGCCCAGAGCCGATGCATTCTATACAGCCCCTGGGCGTATTCCATGTAAAGATTGAAACAATCGGGATGCAGCGTGGCGGTCTCGCCTTTTGGTACGCATTTTCCGCACTGAGGACGCCGACAAAAAAGCAAGCTTGGTCGACAATTTCCATAGCCGGTCAAGGGGAATTCCATGGCGTCGATGGCCTTGCAACAGACTACCGAAGCTTCATCGTGGAAGACTTTGTGTGAAAGTGCATATCGCATCAGCCAGACAAGTTCTCGAGGAAGATGGGAGACGAGGTGTCCTCTCACGGGCAGCAAGGCGGTCTCCAACAGAAAATAGAAATCCACAAGCGCCACACTGGCGATGAATGGGCACGTGTTCAAGTTCGGGTTCGTCTGACGGCTGGGACATTGCTTCGTGGTGAGAGTTCGAAGATGTTGGGCAGCTCAATGGTCAACATATAGAGATGACAGTGTCACTGAACAGAAAATCTGACGCGTGTCAGATCAGATTGATGAGTCGTGAAGAATCCGGTCTTTTCCCATCTTTTCTTCTTCTTCTCCCTACGGGAGCAAGGGAGTTGTGAGGTGCGATGAAAGGAAACGAATGCTACAACCAGCTGAAGTATGGATGGTCGCCAGCTTAGTTAGCGATGGTCGTCTGCTCGGTACGGAGTACGGCTCAACACTAATCCGGCTACCGGAGAGGCCTGGGCTCGAAGGCTGATGTGCGAATACGCCATTCGAGAATATCTAGACTGCGTCGTTGACTGGGCTCTTTTGCCGTCCACTGGTAGATCCTATATTAGTATGAATGGCGGGGTGTACAAGGGGGCAAAACGCGGGGACGGAGTTGATGCCGGGATGACGACGGGTAGCGGGGATTACGGACACCCTCGGAGCCGGCAGCCCCAAAGCGCCAAACGGGCCGGCGTTTAAAGTTGCGCCGAGTATCTCCGCCCACCGACAGGATCTGATAACTCAAAGGGGACGGTTTTTTGTTGGTCTTCAGACGACGCGAGACACTTTGGCGGTGACGCTACGTAAGACGAAGAGCACGCCTGGCTTTGCGCCGGCCCGGCTTTGGTGCGTGCAGCGTGTAGGTAGGTAGTGTAGGTACTAGTCAGCCCAACCAAACTGCATTATTTCGAAGTCCTGTTCGTTGGTCAGATTGGATCGCCGAGGGAAACTCGGTGATACGAGCACTACTAATCTGATGTGATCGTGGGGCAAATGTTGGAGTTGAGCAGGTATTAATAAGGAGCCGCGCGGGAACTGAGGGGCCAAGCCGGCAGGACAGCCCGGCAACGGCGACTGACCTCTTCTTTGCAAAAGCAAGAGACAACATTGGCTCGGCCGCTCGTGGGATATTGCATGAGTGAATTGGGCCGGACGTTATTTGCTTCCCCTTTATTTTTATTTATTTTTTATTTCGGCACCGGCTCATGGTCGCACTTGCCCCTCCATCCCTTCAACCCCACTCTCCGCCACAATTCCGAGCTGGTGGGCCGACCGGTGCCTTCCCCGATCCTTCGTCGTCGTCACCAAAGCCCTTCCCCGGGACTAAAAAGCAGCCCTCTCTGCCCCTCCCCCTCTCCGTGCAACTGGAGACGGAAGTGTGGTTTCTCTTCTCTCGACTCGACTCGACCAAACACCTCAACCAAAATGACCTCGGCGTTCAAGTCCCTCCTCTCGGGGGCCAAGAAGCTCGCCCTCGGCGGCGACGGCGACCGCACCGCGGCGACGGACCTCTTCCCCAAGACGAACCCGGCCGTCGACGGCGACGCCTGCGAGCACGACTGCGACAGCTGCCACGTAAAGTACCCCAAGGGCTTCAAGATTGACGAGTCGGACGAGCTGTACGGCCACATCAAGGGGTGGAGCACGCACGCCCTCGTCGCGACGGGGAAGAGCGACTGGGTGCGCGACGTCGCCGACGAGAAAGGGAGCGTCATGGAGGCCATTGGCAAGGCCACCGCGCCGAGCAATGGGGTACGTCAGACACAAAAGGACCAAAAAAGCAAAGAACGATACTTACTCCGTCCCAACAGAAGCTCATGCTCTCCGCCTCCAACATCCCCACCCCGAACCACAGCAGCGACTACGCCGAGCCGACGACCGTCCTCCTCCTCCCCGCCTTCGTCATCATCGACCACGTCACCCCGAAGCGCGTGCCGGACCTCATCTCCGAGTTCGTCGACAAGGCGCCCACAAACACCTCCCCCCTCGCGCCGCTCGCCCTCCCGGCGTCGGTGCCCGTCGCCTCCACGAACGGCACCGACACGGGGGCGGGGGCAGCGGCCCCGAGCACGATCCCGCCGCAGATGTCGCGCCGGCCCTGCCCGCACAGCGCGCTCATCCTGCTCTGCTCGCAGCGCACGCGCGACGCCCGCTGCGGGCAGTCGGCGCCGCTGCTCCGCAAGGAACTCGAGAGGCACCTGCGGCCGCTGGGCCTGTTCCGCGACATGGACGACGAGCGGCCCGGCGGCGTGGGTATCTACTTCATCTCGCACGTCGGCGGGCACAAGTACAGCGCCAACGTGATGGTGTACCGCCGCCCGGACGCGTTCGGGCTCGACGGCGTGGAGCGGGGCGCGGCGTCCGAGGAGGAGCTGAGGCCGAGGGCGAGGACGGCGCACCCGCCCGAGGAGGAGGACGTCGGCGCCGCGCAGTGCATCTGGCTGGCGCGAATCATGCCCGAGGACTGCGAGAACTTGGTCAGGTACACGGTGCTGCAGGGCAAGGTGGTCAAGCCGGAGACGCAGCTGCGCGGGGGGTTCGACCGGGCCCGGGGGCTGATGAGCTGGTGATGAGACGGGTTTCGGGAAGGCTGTTGTTGGCTTTTAAGGCGGGGACATGAGGCGCACGCGGCGGTATTAGACACCCGCGGGATGCGGTTTTGGCGTTGGTGGACTCATATACTGGAGGTCGGTGTAGACTGGACGGAAGGGTGTTAATTAGAGCGTTGACAATGGCATTGTTTCTTTGTGCGAAGGAATTCGAGTGGTTATACAAAGGAGGGAGGGGTCTGTTATTGTCCCACGACGCATAGACCTGGTCAGAGTTCCCGTGTCTTTTATAGATGGATCCATTCTGTACTGCAGATTCCGCATTGTGTATCCTCACACCTGTGTATTTCCTTAGGCGGAATACAAAGACAAAGACTGTTGAAGAACCACATTTGAAAGCATCAAGATACGCAAGCTTCTACTCCCCCACACCAATGGTCGGCCCGCCCCGCATCTCAACCCCAATCTCCCTCCCCCCCCCAAAAAAAAAACCATGGACCAAAAAATCAGGACCAAAAATGCAGTGCACTGATAAGATAAGAAACGGCCAGCGGCATGGACCCACAACCCGCGTCCGTCGCCCCGGACGACGGAGCTACTGTAAACAGTCCACATGCGTAATGGCACAGCACCTTCTCAGCCCAGGTTCCCAATAGCTTCACCGACACACGGGAACAACGACGACCATCTCCCTCAGCCCCCCAAAATCCTTAACGCAACGCCGTCCACTCCCCATCTTCCCGCGCTTGCGAACGGAAGGGTTTTTTTTTCTTTTCTTTTTTATTGTCATCGACAAAATAACAACAACAACACACACCCAGGAAATTCTCCTGCCGCAAACCGGGACGAGGCTCTGGCTTCCACGCTCAATCTCCCCCATCCTCTAACCTCCTCCTTCTTCCCCAACGATGGTGTGAAGCACACAAAACACCAGAAACGCTTGTTCGGGGCTACGTCTTTGCATCATTCCAACAAATCCACCAAAAGAAGCATATCGGAGTTTTTTACGCATCGTCTTTCCTCGCTCCCACCCCCGTTTTTATTCTTCTGTTAGACTGGCAAAAAAAGAGAGACAGGTTTTAGGGGGCAACGGGGCACTCACGGGAAAAAAAACACCACTACTTGGCTAGCATTCCATCCGGACATTGTTTTCACGCTCCATCCGAACCGGCAGAAACCTTGTTTCTCGTCCCTCCCCGTCGAACGAAACATACCACACGCTCCCCCCCTCGACAATGGGCTCCGCGGCCAGAGGCGATAACAACGGGGGAGTAGAGAGCGGGCGCCGCCCCAGGTCGTCCGTCCTCAAGAGCTTCATCCACCGACGCAACCAGTCCGAGGGCTCTGCGCTCTTCACATCCCCGCCATCCGTCCAGATCTCCAAGACGACGACGACCACGACAGCGACGAGTACGACGACGACATCCTCCCCGACCTCATCATCACAACACATCCAAGCAGCCTACGACCGCCTCGAGGGCCGCATGATGCCGCCTCCTCCCCCGTCGCCCCTCCGCACCGACGGCTTCGGCGCCCTGGGCGAGCTGAACCAGAACTCCCAGCAGGACCCCGTCCTCCGCTCCCCGCGCAAGCAGCCCACCGCCGACGACGACCGCCGCGACCGCTCCCGCTCCCCGACGAAGTCCACCTTCGGCACGCTGTCCTTCAAGTCCATGGCCAAGGGCGCCAGCGACGCCCGCAAGTCGCGCGACGCGTCCCCCGAGAAGCCCAAGAAGACAAAGTCCGCCACGAATCTCGCCGGCTTCCTCTCCCGCCCGAGGTCGACCCTGTCCCTGCACAAGACCTCCTCCAAGGAGCGGGACGACGAGGCCGCGCGCCGCATGGCCAAGGACAAGGAGAACCGCACCCCGCCGAGCTCGACGTCGAGCGCCGACATGTCCCAGTCGCACGCGGGCGCCGCGGCGGGCGGGCCCGCGCCCCCCATATACGCGCAGTTCTGCAGCCAGGACCTCGGCAGCGCCGGCCTGCGCGGGAAGAAGTCGTTCGACGGCGGCAGCGGGCGGTACGGCGGCAGCGAGGCCTCGTCGAGCGACGCGACGGCCGCCAAGAAGCAGCGCCCCAAGTCGTACCACCCCTCCACGGCGATATCCAAGCACGAGTCCACGCAGGACCTGCGCGGCAGGCCGCACGGCGGCAGCAACGGCAGCGGCGGGCCCAGGGAGCCGTCCGCGTCCGAGAGGATCACCAGCAAGGCCCAGCGGCCGAAGCTGTTCACGGCCTTCTCCGCCTACGGCTCCTCTTCAAAGTCGTCGACGACGCCGACGACGGCGACGAAAGCAAAGACCCCGACCGAGTCCTCGTTCCCCGCCGAGCGGACCATCGACCCCAAGGAGATCGACAAGCACCTCGAGGCCATGCTCGACCGGCGCAACATCCCCGAGAACCAGCGCTACAAGATGCGGAACCTCGCCGACACGATCAAGATGGAGTTCATCCGGCAGGACTGGGCCGAGATGGCCGCCAAGGAGCAGGCCAACGAGCCCACGTCCGCGACCGGCGCTGGCGGAGGGGGCAGCTCAGATCGCGACGAGGGCAGCAACAACAACAACAACAACAACAACCAGCAGTCCAAGCGCAGCCGGGGGCGTAGCTTCACCCTATCCCGCAAGAAGGACCAATCCTCAAACTCGCCGACGAAAAAGTCCAAGGGCGGAGACGCGAGCAGCAGCGGCGCCACGGGATCTTCAGGGTCGTCGATAGGGCGGCACTTCCGGAGCAAGTCGACCGACAGCACGGTAAGCGAGTCGCGGCCCTCGTCGGCGGGCTCGACCGCCAGCAACGGCATCCTGTCCAAGATCAAGTTCGGCCAGGGCCCCGGCGACTACGTCTCGTACCTGCGCAAGGTGCGCAAGCCCGAGCTCGTCGAGGTCGGGAAGCTGCACAAGCTGCGCCTGCTGCTGCGCAACGAGACCGTCTCGTGGACCGAGGACTTTATCCGCCAGGGCGGCATGGAGGAGATTGTCGGGCTGCTGAACCGCATCATCGCCGTGGAGTGGAGGTTAGTCCCCTTTTTGTTTCTATCTATGACAATCACGATAATCGTACTTACACACACGACAGAGAAGAACACGAGGACGCCCTCCTCCACGAGAACCTCCTCTGCCTCAAGGCCCTCTGCACCACCGCCCTCGCCCTGCAGTACCTCCACTCCATCCAGGCCGACCTCTTCCCCAAGCTGCTCCACATGCTCTTCGACCCGGAGAAGAAGGGTCCCAGCGAGTTCACAACCCGCAACATCATCACCTCCGTCATGTTCACCTACATCGAGTCCGCCCCTCCCGCGGAGCGCATCCCCCGCGCCGCCGCCGTGCTTTCTTACCTCCGCAACCCGCAGCCGAAAGAGGAGGACCGCCCGCTCGGCTTCGTCCTCGAGATGCGCAAGGACCGGCCCTACACGGTCTGGAACAAGGAGATCGTCAGCGTCACGAAGGAAGTCTTTTGGATCTTTCTTCACCACCTCAACGTCATCGCCCTGCCCGCGGATCTATCCACCAAAGGCGGCGCCGCCATCCCCCCAAACATCAACACTCCCACAACAGAAAAGGACCCCTACGCCTACATGCAGCGCCACTTCCCCTCCGAGCGGCCCCCCGTCCCCGCGGCCCCCTACGTAGGCGGCGTCGAGTGGGACGCGACAAACTACCTCGCCTCCCACCTGGACCTCATGAACGCCATCCTGGCCTGCACGCCCTCCGCCGCGGCGCGCAACGCCCTGCGCTCCGACCTGCGCATCTCGGGCATGGAAAAGGTCCTCGGCGGCTCCCTCCGTTTGTGTAAAGAAAAGTTTTACGGGTGCGTGCACGAAGGCTTGCGGTGCTGGGTCGCCGCCGCGGCCGAGGACGGGTGGGACCCGCGCGACGTGCGGTACGGCCCGCCCCCGGAGTCGAGGTCCTCCAGCCCCAAGAAGAATGGCAACGCCGGCGGCAGCCCTGGGAAAAAAGTCGCCGAGCCCGCGCCGCGGATCGAGATGCCCAAGTTGGATTTCGGGCTCGATAATGCGTTGCCGAGGCGTACGCCCATCAAGGAGGGGGACGCGTGGCTGTCGTAGGTTTCGTGACCGCGTTATCCTCAGCAGAAAGGCGACGACGATCAAAAACTTTGTATATCAAACCATGCCAAACACGGCATGTGACAAGACTGGACAAAAAAGGACGAGAGGTGTCGCACGGCGAGGAGAGATGCCTTGGGAGATTGTCCAAGAGAGTGTTGTTTCTTTTTGTTTTCCGGTTCCTGGGAAGATTGGGGGGGAGTTTTGACGTCTGTTTTTGAGTCCTTGTTTGTTTATCTCCATGTTTTCGTGTCCTTTTCCTCTCGTTTTCGTCATCTTGCATGGGGTGTTTTGTGTTTTTTTTCTTTTTTTTTCAAACGGGGGACGGAACGTCCGGGGAGAGAGATCATTGTTCCTTGTCTGGTTTTTTATAAAAATCACCACACACACAACACACACCGACAACACCACACTCCAACACTAACACACCACTACAACATCACCAAAACCAAAACCAAACCGAACCAACCACCGCTACTAGCTAGCTGCCTAATGCCTCCTCATGAAAGAAAGGGCAAACGTTTATGAATTGATGAAAGCATCGTACATAGAAAAAGCAAGAAACCCATTTTTGCCGTTGTCTTTTTTGAGCCATGTTTGCGTGATTTTGTCGGAAGCAGCTTGGAGAAGCGTACGCGCACACACAGACAGAAAAACATGTGACCTGTCGACTATGCCCGAGCAAACTCTGCCACGGAGCAATTGCATGCGCCGAGAGAAAAGAGAAAAAGCCACGGTGCGAGACCCTCCACCCCCCCGAGGTGTGACAGACCCTGATGGTTGCACCGAGGAGGGGTTCGTCGGCGGTCAGTTGGGGCCGGGGTACACAACGCCGAAGGTGCCGAAGGGTGAGGTTTTTTTTCTCTTTCGTCGTCTTGTTAGTGTCTGGGCAACGGTATTGGCCCTCGGCAGGTTGACCGTTGGCAGATCAGTGCGTCGACAGGATTCGCGGGGCCAGGGGTCTGTTCTAGGGTTTCTTGACCGGTGTGGCCCTCGGCGAGGGGTTGCGCCAACGGCTGCTGCATGATCGGCGCAGAGGCCACACAATGATAGACCAAACATCACGGGACTGTTGAACTGGATGAAAGCATGACGCTTCTTGTCGCGGACACCCATCATACGCGGGCCCGCGGCGTGGCAGCACTATCGCCTCCGATTAATTCGCAAGCGGTAGAAACCGCCCAATCACCGCCCAAGACGTTCACAGATTGCTCCGGTGCGTCTTGAAGGCATCGTAGACGCTCGTGCCGTTGAGCACGTCCTCCTTGACCTTGTCGTCTGCCGCTGTGAGCTTCGGGAGCAGCTCTAGCACCTGGTCGACCTTGTCCTGCGGAATGACCACGACCCCGTTGACAGGGTCGGCGAAGACGAGATCGCCGGGGTTGACGACGGTGCCATCGACAGTGATGGGCACCTCGACCGCCCACGGCGTGCTCTCGGCCCCGGCGCCAACCGTAGAGAGTCCTCGCGCCCAGATCTGCGACGATTAGCCACGCCGTCCCAGTCTCCCTCTAGACACGAGTCGACTCACGGGAAGCCCAGTGCTGGTCAGCTCGGACAGGTCCCTCGCGCGGCCGACGACCACGACCGCCTCGGCTTGGCGGACCTTCATCCTGACGGCCATGATGCCTCCGCAGACGGCGTTCTTCTGACCATCTGGTTGTCTGATGATAACGACGGTACCGGGCTTGGTGATATCCGCCCAGTGAGCGTCCTTGGGGATGTTTGCCGGGGGCGAGTCCAGCGTCTCCCCCTTGCGGGCAAACAGAACTGTGGACGCCGGTGCTATGGTAATGGGAGCACTTGCAGGGGTTGTCGACTGGTCCAGCAGCCGGAGGTCGGGCAGAAAGCCCGCGCCGGGGACTTTAAGCTTGACGAGGGCATCCGATACGTCACACGCAGTGTACTTCCGCAGAGTAGCGATGCGGGCGTCTTCCGAGGCGGCCATTTTGCGTTGGCGGCGGCAAACGGCAAGGCCGATACGAGCTGACGTATTGGGAAGCTGGACGGGAAACAAGAGGCAGCTTCCAACAAATTGTTTCCGATTTTGCAGGTAATTTTCAAAGACCGAGAAGCAGCAGGGTCAGGAAGTCGAGTCGCAATGGGCAATGCCAGCCGACGTTGGTCTGGACTTGGGAGTCGGGACGTTGGCCGCGGCTAGTGATGCTCTCCGCCCGGGAGCCGCCGAGGGGAACGCCGTCCAATCAGGCGGCGTCCCATGCTGGCGTGTGGGCTTTGACGGCATGCTTGATGCAGGTTCGAGGCTTAAGTTTGGCGGAAGTTGGAACGTTTGGAACGCATCTTGGCGGCTGCTGCGCGACCTTTTGTCGATGGAATGCCCCCTCGCGTTACAGCGTGCGTTGGTCGATGCAGCATCATCGGCGACCCAGATAAAAAGAAGGAAAGCAGGACGACGACCCCATCCAAATTGCAATAATGGGATGGCGTCCCAGTCGAACAGCCCATCTACCCGGTCTTGGGGAACAGGCCGGACCAAAGTCCGGAGGGGGAATGGCGTGAGCTCAGATGGAGAGCAGCCGGTGGAGTTGAGGGCAGGGCCAGCAGATCCGGACCGGCGGTCAAGGAGCACCCGGGGAGGGCTTGGCCGGAGTCGGTACCTGGGTACCTGACCTAGTTAGCAGGATGCGTGAGTTCATGTACGAACACCGTTGAGCCATGAGGCATTAGATGTCGTGTAGTAGCTGCAGATGGATGGAGACGGTGTTGCGTGCCTGAGCCCTGCAGCGCCAGCAGCATCGGAAGCACGTCGGCAGCGGTTTAGTTCGAGGTGTGACGAGGAAATGATGCGAGGCGATGCGACACCCGAGCCGAGCAGAGATGGTTGGAGGTGCATTCTGAACATGCTTTAAAATGAGAGCGAGGCGGACGGGCAGGCAATGGAGAATTGGATGTGAAGAAGAATTCTAGACTCCAGGGAGACAGTGCTCCTAATGCTGGGAACAGTGAAGGGACCAATCATTGCCACGCCCGCCTTCCATTCGAGGACGTTCTCGAGGGCAACTCCGAGTCTTATCGCGACTCACGCACGTGGCAATACGCACTCGCGGGCCTTGAGGGCAGGAGCTCTCCTACCTCACCCTTTCTTTCCGCCTTCCGTTCCATTGTGTACCTACACATAGGTACCTTTGTTGCCTCTCGTTAACCTGCCACTATAGGTAGGTAGGTAGATACGTTCCGTGATAGACGGGCAGGTGCTAGGCATCGAGATACTTCCAGTACTCCGTGAGGTAGGAGGTAGGTACTTAGACACAGGGAAAGAGCCCTGGAGGCTGGACGTCGATGCCGGTGCCTGGGTGTGGAAGGTAGCACAACAGACGATGTGCCTTCCCATCTTGTTCCCTTGTCTTGGCGAAGGAGATATTACCATCGGTACCCGCGAGGCTTGGAGCCCTTGGAGCCCTTGGTGCCATTGGTCCAAGGCCTCCTTGCCTCCCATGAGGCAGGTGCATCGACCCAGCATCTCCCTACGACCTCGGGATGTTTGCCTCGTGCCTCAACGCCACAAGTGACCGAGATCTCGAATGTGATGCGACACTGACAGCAATCTTCCCTCACCGGCCTGCAAACCGACATCCCCTTCTCCGAGTCCAGTCTCTGCTGCTCCTACGTGCTCTGCTACACCCATGACCCGCCCTTGAGTCGCCCCCTCTGCCCCCATCATTGGCAATGCGACTCTGGCCTCAATTTGGGTCGTACCCCTCACGCCCCGGGACCAATTACACGCCGACTCGAGATACCGGCCGGGTTGGCGACGGCCCCAACGACATGACACGGACGATGGGACTCTCGCGCCTCCGACCTCGTCACTGGCCCGTCCGCTCGAATCGAATGGATGGGCACACGCCATTGAACCAGTGAGCCAGTTCCAGCTCCAACTTCAGCTCCAGCCTCCGGGGAGATTCAAGACGAGACGCCTGCTGTCTCCTCCACTCGTCCGCAGGCCGGCCAGGCCCACCCCAGAGATCTCCGTTTATTGCCGGCCACTGGCCCAGGGGGCTCGGGCAGGCATGTTGCCGAACGGAGGATGGCGCTGGGGCTGCAACCCAACTGCAGCCGTGACTGGAAGAAAAAGAAGACCTCGACTTGCTTCAGCAGCTGATGGAGCCGCCGCCATCTGCCATGGAATGTCCCGGCCCGCTGAAGATCATCTCCGTGTCTGACGGCAAAACGCTGGACGAGTTCGTAGGTTCGGGAGGGACGTTTTAGTACGGATACAACCAAAGTCGAGAGAACCCTCGGCATACGACGGGACGCTCCAAATCCTGAGTCCTGCTGCAGGACAGCCTTTGCGAGTCATTCCGCAGGGCCTGCCGCGGCGCACTTTTCTTTCTTTTTCTCAAACATGCAAAGGGACTTGACAACTCTTGGATTCGCCCGCGTGAGACATGCCGCGCCGCGCGTTGCGTCGCCTCGGGGGCGTCGATACAGCAGGAGACGACCCAGGATCGGTCCCTCGACTCGTGCCCAATATCGGATTCCCTCCTCCGGCCGGCGGGATGTCACTGCCATCGCGCCCTCTCTGCCCGACACGGCGTCGACTGCTGCTCAGCCGCCAGGTCCGTCACGAAAGTACATCCGACGCCCTTCTGGACCAGAAACCTTCAGGCACCAAGACACGGCGTCCCTGGACTCAGAAGCGCGGTCACAGGTCTCGGCGGTTCCAGCGGTAGACGCAGCGGCGGCGTGGCATCGTTCACTGCCGTGCCGGGTGATCGAGAGAGACATGTTTGGATGCGGGAGCCTTGGCGCGGAGCATCAGCGTGTGATTTGTCGTCGGCGACCTCGCGGTGAGGTGCGGCTCACCGAGGCGAGATCGACTCGAGACGTGCGCTGCGGCTCGCACATGACGGATTTTTGCAGATGTGCGTACCTCGCAGGGCATGTTTCAAGACGAGGGTTCCCGGCTCGAGTTGGGTGCAAAAGGATCGACACGACCATCCCGAGGTCCCCTAGTTTGCAGGGCCCGTCAATCAATCCGTGGAGATGCCACCGAGACTCGAGAATCCAGTCCGGCGAGTCTATTCCGTCCAGTCTTCCTTTGAGATCAAGTCATGACAGGCCCGCCCTCGGTCCGTACCTTAGTCACGACAACCAGTACTCCGTATACCACGAACAGAGAGCGAGCAACCGCGGCGAGGAACGGACCAGGGCAGAGGCACGGCTCCCCAGGAGAGGGTAGGGGGCAACTTGCGCACCTTTTCCAACCTGCGCCGCCTGGCAGGTCGAGGACGGGCCGGATCAGATCAAGTACAGGCCACGCGCGGCCTCGATTGGCGGGCGGCAGGGACGACGTCGCCTCAAGCTCCGCATCTCACCAAATTTGCATTAACACGAACGGGGGCCCTGGGACGTCCCCAGTGCTGCTACTGCGTGCTACTGCGCACAGCGTGCTGCGCGCACAGAGGCCCTGGCCTGGGGAGGGGCAGCCAGACCCGGAGCAGCCAAGCGCCCAGGCCATTCGTCCAGATCCTCTGGGCTGCAGCAGTTCTGACCAGCAGGGCCCATGTCGCTGGCACCGCACCTGCAAGCGCTGCACCAGCGCTGCAGAGCGATGCACTCGACTGGCGAGCGAACGAACGAACGAGCGAAGGAGCTGATTGCCGCGTACCTATTCGTCCGAATACCGAACCCTCTCCATCATTCTTCATCCCGCAGCGCGCGGCGGCAACAGCAGCTGTTGGCGATGGACTCCACCAGACATCTGCCGCGAGAGGGCGGGCAAGCGAACCAAGATAGCAAACACGCACACAACGCACGACCAGGCCAGTATCATGGATCGACGTCGACGTTGTCCAGCTGGCGTAATCCACCGCCCCTAGCATGACCTCCGCGAAGCCAACAGCGGCGCGGCAGTCGAAAAGGCCGTCAGACGACTCGGGGCCCCAGGCTCGGAACGCGGGCTCGGAAGTCAGCCGGGAGACGGTCTTCAGTTGTATACCTGGGAAGGAGACTCAGCAGTCGCCCATCTCACCACGAATCCTTCACGCGACTGCCCTTCCTGGCCTGGCCTGGCCTGGCCATCCCATCACACCATTAGGTTGTTTGTCTGCCACGGAACCCTCCCCCCACCTCTACAGGGCACTGCATTACCTCTACACATCCGAACTTCCCCAGCCACCGTCGCCCTGCTAGGCAGGCCGTGCGTGGTGTTGGGGTAGGTCCAGGTCTCTCCTCTGTGTCGGGAAGGTCACAATCCGTAGTAGGTGTCTGGCAAGCAGAGCAGCATCAGCAAGCAGAAGAGTAATAGCAATCACAGCAGCAGCAACAGCAAGCAAAGCAGTGCATAGCAAGCAAGGCAGTAGCAAGCATAAGTGTGGTCTTGCTTGGTCTTGCCTCCCGTCTAGGGAAGTTTAGTGGCCGATGTATATCTCCATACGCCTGTAGTATCTCAAGTACATACGGCTAGTAGTACCTACTATCAGTGGCCAGTGTTGGCCCTGGTGGCGCTCAGATTGCGACTGTGCGTGTACGTAGTCACCAAAATGTACGTACCTCACCTCTATGAGCACTACTACCTTACTCTCGACAACCCTGCCGGCCTTAACCCTTACCATGCCATGCCATGCCGTGCCATGCCTCCTCCTCCTCCTCACCTTACTTTTACCGTGCCTTACCTTGACCTTACCTTCTTTATCCGCAGCTACCTGACGCTATCGACCGGCCTCTGATTCCTCCCTCCTCTTGTTCCGACCTGCATCAGACAAGCCCGGCTGCCCTCCACCACCACCACCACCACCACCAACACCTGCCAACAGCGCCGCCGACGCCGCCTCCGCCGCTGCCCAGAACGCGACACTACGACACTACCTAGGTACCTCCCCTGTGCCTCAGGGATCCACCCCACCACAATCATCCAGATCTCCGAAGCTTCTCTGCAGGCCCTGCCGCTACCGCTACCGACCACGCCCACGCCCACTCCCACGCAACCCTCAACTCGCTGAGACGAACTAGGAAGCTCTGCGCTGCAGCTGCTCGCCGTCCCGGTTCAAAAATGTCAATAAAGTACGTCCCTCCGTGTCCCGGTCTCCTCTCTGCCTCTGCTTCTGCTTCTGCTTCTGCTCCTGCCTCTTCCTCCTCCTCCAAACCGCTTCCCGTCGTCCTCCCACGCCGCTCAAGCCCCATCACCACGGCGGCATCCCGGTCACAGTCCGTGGCCTATACCCCGCCGTCGACCTCTTCTCCCTCCTTCTCCCACCCCACACTGCTGCTGGCGCTGTCGTCCCCTAACCGTCCACCATGACGGATCAGTATCTGCAGGAGCAGCATGCCCTCACCATCGCCCGCACCGTCCAGAGAGAGCGAGAGCTCGCCCAGGCCCGGCTGGATTCTGACCATGGCGACAGTTGGGTGATGATCACCCAGACGGGCGAGATCAATCCCCTGCCCCACGAACACATCAGGCACAGGTCAAACGCGAAGATCAGCCTCGACCTGTCGGTACCCAAGTCACTGCAGCAGGGCAGGACGCCGTTCACCCGCAAGAGTGACAATGGGACGGTTTACATCACAACGCAGCGCGTACGCCGGACCCTCTCCCTCTTGGCACGCAGGACGCTGACCAGACGCTGCTCCAGGTCATCTACATTCCCGCAAAACCGACTCCCGAGTTCAAGTCGTTCCACGCGCCCATCCTGAACTGCATGGACTCGTATGTGGGCTCGCCCTTCTTCGGCGCGTGGTACTGGTCAGCCACCGTCGTGCCGGTCGCCGGAGGCGGGGTGCCCCCCGACATCCCGAGGGTCGAGCTGAAGCTGAGCTTTAAGGAGGGCGGACACAGCGAATTCCGGCAGAGGTTCGAGGAGCTGAAGGAGCGGCTCGAGCACGTGAGGCGCCTACAGCAGGAGACGGGCCAGGTGGTCAACATCCCGGACGAGCCGCTGCCCGCGTACGAGGCGACGGAGGGCGGCGGCCCCGACTCGGTAGCGCCCAGCAACCTTGCGCCGCAACCGGCCGTCAGCAGGTCGGGGAGCTCGGGGAGCCAGAACCGGCGGCCGGACGAGCCGCCGCCGGACTACGACGAGGCGCAGGCGCAGACGCTCAGCATGCGGCTCGAGGACCACATCCGCGAGGAGTCTGACAGGACATAAGGAATGTTGGGTTACGGCCTGTCGCGGTCACGATGGCGGTACCGATGACTCGCACGATGACGACTTACGCTTTGCATCGATACCTTTTCTGCATTTCGCTCCCTACATCCTACACACAAACCTGTACTTTTTTTTCTTCTTGATAGCATCTACACTAGCGGCTGGCGGAACTGCGTTTCTTGACGAACACAACACCCGGAGTAGAGAATGACGGACGTGCTATGACGACGAGGGCGTACCTGGAAGGATAAGGGGTGCCACAGTACTATACGCCAGGCAGGAACACTGAAGGTTCGGCGGGCGACCAGAGGACCTGGTTGGCCGCCACGACGGGGATTGCGGACGGCATGACGCTTGGGAAGCTTGACGCAACCATGCGAGAAACCTATTTAAGCCGTGTTTTTGTCGCGCCGCAGCTCTCATGTTGCCCTTGGTCCTTTTTTTTCTAATGTGATGGTGACAACGAGCTTGGAGCTCCAGCCAGCTCTCGAAAAAAAAAAAAAAAAAAAAAAAAAAAAAAAAAAAAAAAAGTGTAGGCGCCAGTGTAGTGCGCCGATGTGGTGCGCCGATGTGGTGCGCCAAAAGCCGGCTGGCAACTGGCAGACGGCAGATCCTTGGCGCACCCACCCATTATCGCAGCCTCCAACTGCTTAGTCATTCTTCAATTGAGCCTTTCCGCCGCAGCCAATCAAAAACGACCAATTGGGAATAACTTACGACCGGATTCAGACGCCCAGTTTTCGTCCTCAACCTTGCCGAAAGCTCCCGACCACGCACCATCCAACCCCGACCGTACACCACGACGCCATCACGTCAATCGATTGAGTGAGCCGCACCACCTCTGCCACAATGGGTTTCTGGGACACCATCACGGACCTCGCCGAGGCCGCCATGCCGTGGGCCACCGTCGAGGCCGAGGCCCCTGCCGCCGAGGAGAAGGTGAGAGAGAAAGAAGAGCTGCGCAATTTGCTGCGGATGGCCTGAGGACGACGACCACCCCCGCGACGCACCGATGGCGTCCGCAGCAGAGTTTATGGGCCAATGCAGAGCTTGAGGGCAGGTGCTGACGAGAGTTGCAGGAGGAGGCCCCCGAGGAGACCAAGGAGGAGCCCGAGGCCGAGGAGGAGGAGGAGGAGGAGGAAGAAGAGGAGGAAGAGGAGGAGGAGGAGGAGACCGTCGACCCCAAGGACAAGCTCGAGGAAGGTCGGTTCTTTCCCTACCTCTGACCCCGCGGAGCTCCCAGGCTCAGGTTTCCGATGCGTCTTGCGATGCGGCGGCCGATGACACACATGAGCAATTTTGCACATTGGCCACGGACGGACGTCATCGGACCTGAGTAGCATGTGACAACACCAGACATGGTCTACGGGAAAGGAAGAGAAGAGACTGCTGACAACGCGGCGATATAATAGAGTGCAAGGAGTCCAAGGCCTGCGCACCGGCCAAGCACCACTACGACGAGTGCGTCGAGCGCGTCACGGCGGCCGCCGACTCTGAGGAGGGCGCCAAGGAGGACTGCGTCGAGGAGTGTACGTCGAAAACCAATCCTCTGTTGATGTCCGGCTGTTGGTGTGTTTACTGACGTTTTTCTTGCTGCGTGTAGTCTTCCACCTCGCCCACTGCGCCACCCAGTGCGCCGCCCCCAAGCTCTGGGCCCAGCTCAAGTAAATTCCCGCTTCGTCGTCATGACAGCGGCGGCGTCGGGAGCGAGCTTTCCTTTCCTCACGTGCCGGTCTCCCACAAAACCCACGACTACCGGAACGGCAACGGCATTAGATCTTTTTTAGAAGTTGTGGTGGCCAACATACGTGTGTGTGAGAGAGAAAAGAGAGAGAGATGGAGGCGATGCTGGGCTACCTGGCCTTAGCAACGTCCTCTTCTTTTGTTGCCCGGTTTCCGTCGTGGGATCGGGGAACAAGAGAAAAAAATCCTGTACCGCAAAGGGTGCTGCTTGTTGGGCGTGTACGGCCCGGCTGCGCCGGCTGCGGCATCGACTACCCCCTTGTCTTTTGTACCATAGGCATCGCCCGCAATAGATTCCTCTATGATTTACCCCCACGCGTGGAAGCACGAATGGTCGTCGAGGCTTGCTTGCCGGTCTGGACATGTTGGCGAGATGCTTTTAATATCAATGACGGGCTTGCCTTTGTCAGCAGCAGCGGCGGGGATACGGCCGGCGACACTGTGCCTTGCCGGGTGTTTGCCCGGTTGGTCGGCGCTCGGAGAAGAGCAGAGGGCGCGATGAAGGGGCGAGGAACGGAGCCAGCGTAGCGCATCCGCCTCCACGCGGCAAAGCAGTGAAACGCCGGGTCAGAGTGTTTGTCACGATGGCATGACTGGCGAAGACTCTCGAGGAGGTTGATGGTGAGTCTCTATAGGCTTCAAGCTTCACAGCTTCAACGTACACACAACAGGCTTGATATCTCGAGATGCTGCAAGCCACGTCGTACAGCATCTCCATGAAGATAGCGATCTGGTACACGCACGCACACGCACCTCGGATGGCTTGCGGCTTCCATGCTGTGGACGGCCATCAGTGTCGTCGCCCCGGGCCAGTCGACCCAATGCGATCACACCGGCCGAGGGGCGGGCCAATGGGACCACGGCCCCGGTCCCCGCAATGGACGCATCGCAACGGTTAAGTCGGCCGGGGAGGGAAGGAGGGAGGCACCTTTGTACCTTCCCTCGCGACCACCCAGCCAACGGCCGTCGCTGCTGCAACACCACACACGCCCAATCCAATCCGATCACACCAAAAACTCCTCTCCCCCAATCTCGTTTCTCCCTCGGTGCAATCTACTCGACATGTGAGCATCTAGTACTAATCCCCAACTCAGCAAAGCATGAGGGGAAGCTACCTAAGGGCGCAGTGCAGTGTTATCGCAGAACGCTGCACCTACACCCATTCGTCCCAGTTTGCGCATGAACCGGTTCGCATCTCTCCGCCGCCCTGTTCTTCGCTCACCTTTTGACACGGTTCAAAGTCTGGACCGTGAGTCGGCCGCCTCGAAAATCCAATTGACGCTAGGTCCCCGTATTTATCACACGGTCGACATGCGGCACCGAGCCGGGGGGGCCAGGCCCAGGCAGAGTAGAGTGGTGGATGAAGGACCAACAGCGTTATCTGTTGCCTCGCCTTCCCACGCCGTGTCGTTGCTGCATAAGGTATCTCTCGCCATGCGGTCAGTACGGGAATGGCAGCTTTATCACATTTCGTGGGTGGGATTCCCTCCCCCCTCGTTACCGTCTCGGCTACACACGAATGGGCTCTGCCATAATATCGTCCGCATCCTTCTTCCGGAATAGACGATGCAACACCACCAACAGAACTGCGACCCCCCGGTCGTCCTCCTCCTCCCCCCTCCAGTCCCCTTTTAAACGACTCCTCCTCCACTTCCCTCTAATCGACCTCTTGGCCCTCTTCACTTGGCTTCCTTCCCTCTTATCGACATCGCCGGACCTGCGACGACGACATCGCGCTCTCTGCATCGTCCGTTCTCTGAGACGCGACCGACGGGACCACCCTGCCAAGCCCTGCTAGGCTCATCTCCCGCCCGCTAATCCACCACCACCCCTGGCGCCGGCCGCTTCAGTCCCCGTGCGGGTCGGAAAATAGCACCACAGAGAGAGGGAGGATGGCCTTCTCTAGGCGCCCCGAGACCGACGAGGTCTCGGACGACCTCAACAACAACACCACGACCGCCGCCGTCCCCATCACGCAGACCTCCTCGCCCGGCGACGACTACGACGAGAAGAAGATCGCCTCCCGCGACGACGACGACGACGACGACGACGACAGCATGCCCTCGTCAGGACGCCCCGCCGGCCCTGGGTTCGGAAAGCTCGCCGACGAGTACGTGCACGATGGCGAGACGGCGGCATCTCGTGACGGCGCCGCTGCTGCTGCTGCTGCTGCTGCTGCTGCTGCCTCGGGCGCCGGCGACGACAACAGCGTGCTGGAGGGCACGACGACGGAGTACCGCACGTACAAGCGCCGCTGGTTCGGCCTGGCCCAGTTGACGCTGCTCAACGTGATCGTGTCGTGGGATGTAAGTGCACTTTTCTCTCGGCATCGCATTCTCGATTGGAGCGCCACCATCGGGGTGCCTGCATATCATATCGGCAACCAACGAACGAATGGAATCAACCATGCTGACGTCGAAATCCCCAGTGGCTCACCTTCGCTCCCGTCGCGTCCAACGCCGCAGCCTACTACGGCGTCTCCGAGTCCGCCATCAACTGGCTCTCGACCTCGTTCATGTTCGCCTTCGTCGCCATCTTCCCCCTCACGATCAAGATCCTGCACTTCGGCCCGAAGCCGTCCTTCATGACGTCCGCCGCCCTGATCCTCATCGGCAACTGGGTGCGCTACGGCGGCTCCCACTCGCGCTCCGGCGGCAACTACGGCGTCGTCATGTTCGGCCAGATCCTCACCGGCCTCGCCCAGCCCTTCGTCCTCGCCGCCCCGACCCGCTACTCGGACCTCTGGTTCACCCACCGGGGCCGCGTCGCCGCCACCGCCCTCACCTCGCTCGCGAACCCGCTCGGCGCCGCCCTGGGGCAGCTCATCGTCCCCTTCTGGGTCGCCTCCCCCGCCGACGTTTCTTCAGGTGTGCTCTACGTCGCCATCATCTCCACGGTGGCCAGCATCCCCGCCTTCTTCATCCCCGCCGCGCCGCCCACGCCCGCGGCCCCGTCCTCGCGCACCCTCAAGCTCGGCATCCGCGAGTCCGTCGCCGTCGTCTCCCGCTCCCTCGAGCTGTGGCTCGTCCTCGTCCCATACGCCTTCTACGTCGGCTTCTTCAACTCCGTCTCCTCCCTGCTGAACCAGATGATGAACCCCTACGGCTTCTCCGACGAGGAGGCCGGCATCGCGGGCGCCCTGCTCATCGTCGTCGGCCTCGTCGCCTCCGCCATCACCTCCCCGATCCTCGACCGCACAAAGTCCTTCCTGCTCGCCATCAAGCTCGCCGTTCCGGTTATTGGCCTCTCCTACCTGGCCTTCGTCTGGATGCCCGAGACGCGCAACATCGCCGGCCCCTACGTCATCCTCGCCGTTCTCGGCGCGTCCAGCTTCTCCCTCGTCCCCGTCGCGCTCGAGCTGCTCATCGAGCTGAGCCACCCCGTCAGCCCCGAGGTCACCAGCACCATCGCCTGGGCGGGTGGCCAGCTCCTCGGCGCGCTGTTCATCATCATCTCGGACGCCCTGCAGGCCGGCGCCGACGCGAGCCCCCCGCGCAACATGAAGAACGCGCTCATCTTTCAGGCCGTCGTCGCGCTGGCCGTCGTGCCGTTCCCCATGTGTTTGGGATTGTTCGGCCGTGGCGACCGCGTGAGTCTGAGGAGGGTGAGGTCGGACCAGGAGGGCACGCGGCGGGCGGAGGAGTAGCGACTTGGATGTTGATTTCCGACGGAATGAAATGATGTGTTTTGTAATGTGAACGTTAAGACGTGATTAAATATTATTTGCCATGTAGTTTTGATACTTCACGATACCCTTTTTATGTACCTTTCGCCCAGCAAATTTCAACCCGAGTTGGAGAGTGAAGGTCATGACTTGCCGTTCGTCTGCACGCCACCCCCGCGAATCCCCAGAATCCCCTCCCACATCTTCCTCAACCTCTCCATCTCCCCCCACGCCTCGACGCCCAGCTGCTCAAACTCGACCAGCGTTTCTGGAGTAAGATCCCTCGCCTCGGGATGTCTCCCGACAGCCTTCCTCAGCACGCCCGTCGCGGGATCTCTCGCGAGCGACTCCCGGTCCTCGACGGCGCCCTGCCACCCCCATCCTTCGACTTCTGTCTTCTTCACGTGCGCCCTGCCGGAGGCGGAGGCCGCAGAGCCCCATTTGATACGCTCCGCGTCCAACTCCGTCAGGGTCTCGTCGTCCTGCAGGGCTAGCCAGACGGGGGCCACGGCGCCCGCGTACCAGGTTACCGGGTGCCAGGGCGAGCCGAGCCAGCGGGCGAGGTAGAGGGCGAATTTGTAGGCCCAGAAGAGCAGGAGGGGGAAGGGGAGGGGGAATAAGGTCGATGCGACGATGCCCGGGTGCGCGAGGTAGAATTTCGGTCGTACGGGGAGTTTGCTTGCAGTCTGAGGATCTTCGGGGGTGAAGTAGGATGCGGATACGCGGGCGGTGGAGGGGAGGTGAGACGTCAGGGAGAGGACGTCGGTCAGGCGTTTTGAGGACTCGTAGGGCGCGGGTGTGGATATGCCCTGGAAGTCTGACAGAGAAAAGTTGCACCCGCGGGCCTCGATGCTGGACGTCCAGACTATTCTTCCCGGGGAGGTTACGGGCGAGGAGGATGCGGGGGGAGACGGCGTGGAGGGCCGGCTTAGGAGGGGCAGGAGCTCGTGGGCCAGGATGTAGTGCCCGAAGAGGTTCGCGCAGAACAGCTTGCCCAGGGCGGGGGACGTGGCTTCGGCGGCGGCGGCGCCGGGGGATGCGAAGTACGAGCGGACGGGCTGCTGGCTCACCACCGCCCCGGGGGCTGCGACCTTGAAGGTCGGCCAGGTCAGCGGCACCGGGATTCCCTTCGTGACGACGTCCGTGAATAGACCGCCCCAGTTGAGACCCGTCCAGCCTCCTATCCCCGCGTTGAAGATGACCGTGTCCAGCCGGGGGATCTTGTAAGGCGCCGCGGAGGGGTCCGTCGGGTCTGAAATATGTCCCGCGACCAGATTCGCCGCGCACGCGTACACCGAGACAAGATCGCAGAGGTCGATGCGCGCGCCGAGGAGGTGCACCCTCGCGAGGGTGTCTTCCGGGTCGTATGCGGGACCGGCGCGGGAGCGGAGGGCGCGGGAGGATGTTGCGGTGCGGCGGAGGTGGGAGCGGAGGGAGGTTATCGTCTCGGCGGACTTGCGCTGCGATCGGGTCGTGGGGATGAGGATTAGGTGGGAGGTTAGGGAGCGGGTGGCGAGGAATTCGTCGATTAAGCGCTCGCAGATTCCTAGGCCGACGCCGCTGGGGACAAGTCAGTAGGTTGAGAGGAGGGAGGGAGGAGGAGGGGGGGTTTTACCTGTTTGCGCCGGTGACGAGGACGAAGAGTTGCTCGTGGGGAGGGGCCACGTCCCAGGGCGCTGCGATCATGGTGTCTGGGTGTCGATTGGGTTCGGATTGGGTGATTGAATTGGATTGGAGCGAGTGGTTGTCGGCGTATGCAGCCTCGTGGTGGTGGGATGTTCGGCGGTGAGGCTTCTTTTATGCCTCCAAATTTCAGACTGTAGGGAGAGAAGGGTAGCTAAGGTTGCTGCCCCTTTGGGAAGCAGGGGTACAAAGTAACTTGGGTTTAGGCTCATGCGGGTTCTCGGCAAGCTCCGCTCCCTTTTTTTTTTTGTTTTTTTGTTTTTTTGTCCTTCAAATCCTATCTCTTCCTTCGGTGCACACGTCAACGGACGCCGGCTGGACCGCTTCCAGATTGTTCGACGACGAAAAATTCCTTCGGAACGATGCTTTCCAGGTCACGCCATTCAATTGAAGATATCTCATAGCCCCTAGGGCAGCTGAACGCCAAAGGACTTCCCGCCGTTCCCCTGCCAGATTACGTGCATATCGATCGCCCGGGGCACGTCATTGGCCGGCGGTCTCGTGCGCGGATTCCGAATACGGATTCGAGACGCGATACGAGGGATGCGATCGGGACCCAGGGAGCCCAACACGCGGAGTTAGGATGCTGTGCCCGTTGATGACGCGGTCGGTGTATGTAGTGATGAGTGGTTTATGACTGGGACTTCAGACTCTGTTGGCGGTACATGGCTGCAGTGATGAGCGAATCAGTCATCTTGTAGCGGATCAATGGTTTCTTGGTCGTACACTCTAATGGTTGTCATTCAGTCAACCTAAGTGGTTAGAGTTGGTCAACCAAGTCAACCAAGTCAACCAAGCACCGCTGATCTCTCGTTGCTTAATCAGCTCAACTTAATGCTGGCCGATACATATCAACGACCATCTAGTTGACTCGGCTCACGGACCATGACTTCTCAATCCGTCACCAGCGTCTCTCATGATTGGCCAGCCATCAAACCCCCTAAACCCCCTCCATCGTCTCACATTTCCTCACCAACATCACCTCACAACACAAGCACTACAGTATGACGACAACACGGCCACGTTGGCTCATATTACGATTACGGCGTTACAGTTAGACTACTTCCACTTCTACTTCAACATCTCTTGTCCACCACCGCTTACGCGATCTTGCACAGACGACCATCGGCCTGGACCTCAAAGTCGTCGCTGCCGACGCCCGTCAGCGCGTAAAAAGTGTGGCACGGATCGTACGTCTTCTTGATGGCCTTGAGCTTGGCGTAGTTGGCGCCGTAGAAGACGGACTGCCAGTCGGGCTGGTTGCGGTCCGCCTCGTTGAGGTACGCGCCGCCTCCGGGGGTGAGCTCCGCGAGGGCGGGGATGAGCGTGTTGGTCACGACGGCCTGGCCGGAGGCGAGGGTGGAGAAGTCGGCGCGGTCGTAGGGGCTGTGAATTTCTGTCAGCATTTTTCCATCTGTCAAGGATGTTCAAGGGTTGACTCACGTTCCGACAACGGCAGAGAAGAGGGCGTCGCGCCACGCGGGGTTGACCGCGTTGGGCACCGCGTCGGCGCCGCGGGCGACGTTGACGGTCAGGCCGGAGATGATGCCGCCGCTGTTGAGGATGAACTTGAGCGTGTCGACGAGCTTGGTGGTCGAGGCCTCGTCGGCGACGAGCGAACGGGGCATCAGGCGCGCGCCGACGTTGAACTCGGTCACGGCAGGCTCGGGGTTCATGTCGTTGTAGCTGTCCAGGTACGTGGCGTACTGGCCGATGTGGTAGTCTACGGATTGTCAGTACAAAAAGCATCACAGGCTGGTTCTTGAGATACCACTTACCGTAGGAGATGCCGACGGAGTTGAGGTGGTCGATGGTGGGCTGCAGCAGGGCCTGGAGCTCCTCCTTGGTCAGGCCGGGAGCGGTCGTCGGCTGCATCTGGAACACGCCGGGGGCCAGCAGCCAGATGCTGACGGCGCCGGCGTCGACTATGGAGGGAAGCGTAGTGATGTACTTGGTCACGGCGCCGTAGAAGACGTCGTCGGTGACGCCGGCGCTGGTGAAGGTCAGGTTGGCGGAGGAGGTCATCATGTCAGGGAACGCCTTGACGGTCATGGACAGGACGGCAGCGTAGGTGCCGCCGCCACCACCGCACAGAGCCCAGTACAGGTCGGAGTACTTGGTGGGCGTGGCGACGATGCGCTGACCGCCGGACGTCACGACCTCCCACTCGAGGACCTGGTCCGCGCCGAGGCCGAACTTGGACACGAGCGGGCCGTGGCCGCCGCCCTGGGTGTAGCCGCCAGCAAGACCGACGGTAGGGCTGTTGCCACCGACGACGACGAGTCCCTGCGCGTGCGCGGCGTCCTGAGCCTCGCCGGCCTGGACTCCCGCGCCGACCTTGACGGCTTTGCCGGTGTAGCTGGCCGACTTGTAGTCGAGCACCTGTATGTCCTTGAGGTGGTGCGTCCAGAGGGCCAGGGCACCGGCGCCGGTGGACTTGCCGAGGTAGTCGTGACCGGTGTTGCGAACGACCAGGCGGATGTTCTTCTGCTGGGCGAACTTGATGGTGGCCGCGTAGTCGTCGGCGCCGGCGGCCTTGACGGCGTACTGGACGTACGTGCCAATAACACAACGATCCGAGGGCTCGTTGAAGGGGTCGCAGCTGGAGTTGGCGGCGAAGGCGGCCATGACGGACGACGAGGTCTGGATGTGGGTGCCGGAGACGGCCCAGGCGGAGCGCAGGGCGGAGCACTTTGCCTCGTCGTAGGCGCCGAACTCGCTGTCGTGGCAGACGGCGCCGATGGGCACCGTGGCGATAAGGCGGCCGCCGACGGTAGCGTTGAAGGCGCTCCACTCGGCCGCCGTCGGCCAGCAGTCGTCGCCGGGGAAGCAGCGGCAGGCCGAGTCCCTCTCGACGAGGTCGGCGCCGTTGCCGAAGGAGCCGCCGGGCTTGCCGACCGAGAGGGCCGAGACAGCCGCGGGGGCGAGGGCGAGGAGGTTAACGAATGACACCATCTTGTAATGATGGGAATAAAATTAATTAAGACCGCCCTGGAGGAAGAAAGGGGGAGAAGGGGGAAGGAGGAGGAGGGGAAGGGGTGAGAGAGCGAAGGAGGGTGAGGAGAGAAGGAAAGACCTCACGAGACTCCCGGCTTCGATGCTACATATTTAACAAGAGTCGACGAGCCTGCGTTCACGAAAACCTACGGTAAGGCGTCCTCGAAAAGGGAAATGAGTTTGACGAGACTCGACTGACGGGTTTGATTAGCACCCATGCCAATATTGGCTGTCGTGGCCCACGACGGCATCGTTTCCCGTGCGGTCGTTGTGGGAAGAAAGGTTTAAGCTATTGGGACGATAGGGTCCAACCCGGCTCCTCCGACTGACTCTGCTCCCTGCGAGGAGGCACGAAATATTGGCCGCGGCTGGGCCGGACGCCGAGCCATGCTGATGCCCTCAGTGATAGAGAGAGGCATAGCCGCAAAGGCTCGTCAACGGAGGGGGAGCAAGACCCGAAGAGGGGGGGCACCCGACGAGAAGGTGGGAGGGGCGGGAGACGCGAACTCTCAACCTTGGGTATGGCAAATCCGGTACGGATCTCTCACCTATCCAGTTTACGGGGACCTCTCGTCCCATACCGTATACGGTGGCGAGAGTCAGAGACGGTTCCAGAAGCCCGTGTGAGCTAATATAGGCAGGTAGCATCGCCTCGTTGCCTCTTACGGGTTCGTCCCTGACACGCGCGAAAGGTTCGGCGATGGCGGCTATCTGTCAGTTATCTGGAAGTTCGGACAGAACGACGGGGACTGGGCAGGGGCAGTTAGTTGCACTTGGCTGCGTTGCGTCGTCTTCTTCTGCGATTGCGCATGGCTTGCCAAGTTGTGATAGGAGTCGGCCGCTGCAACTCGCAAAAAGTGACAGAATCGCAACGGCAACGGTTCGTCCCAAAGACGCAAGCGTGCGGTTGCATATGCAACAGTATTACCGTTGGAGAAAGTTCGAAGACGCTTGGAGAGAGGGTCCGTCTGTCCAGGGTAATCGACGCCGCAACGGTAGTAGCGTACCGTTGGAACAGGGTTGACGGGTTGCAGGCCAGGGACTCCATGGATCAAGATGCCAACTGCAGCAACTTGTGGGCACCCCGGGTGGAGGGTTGACCCCGGGCCGTCCGGGTTGGCGGAGGAGTGTCCGACGTCCGACGTCCGGGGGGGAGAGAGGGCCAATGGGCCTGTCATATGAGGCCCCGTGATTGACTGCATACAGAGTATCATCGCGACTGTCCATGTTGCAGCAGCACACCATCTCCGAGGGTTCAAGACTAAGACAGAGTTGCCGGCCGGCTCCTAATTAACACTAGCAGGAACAGCCGCCGCTAGGAAGAGTAAGCACGTCGTGGGAGGGAGCCAAATGATCCTCCCGGCGTTAAGTAGGGTAGCGCACGGCGCCTCAGTCCGACGACATGCCTTCTATTACCACGAGATCTCTGTGTTTGAGCGAATTTACGTTCCATTCCGACCTAAAGACAACTGGGATCTACCGATTCCCCCCGGCTCTTAATCTATCGACAAAGCCGAACAACTCGGAAAAAGCCTCACGCAAGAGAGGAGACAGACGAAAAAACAGAAAACGCCCCTGGCGCCGCGCTTGAGCCTTGCAAATCCCTGAACCCCCTCGCGGGCCGCTCCCTGCCTCTGCTTGACTCGTGATCCCTGCCGGATCACATTCGCCGTCGTCAACGTCGTCCGGGGCAGTGTTACTGTTAATCAAAAGCAGTCCCGATAACGACCTTCTCTCCCCCCCCACCGTTTATATCTTTCATGACTCGCACGCAACACACACGTCTGCCAACTTCCAAGGGCCCAAGGGGTGCTTGTTCCACACGTATACGTATTCGACATTCGAAAACTCCACACAACAACCAACTCCTTCCCAACTCTCCCACCGTTCAAACAAGACCGGAATATCCCACGTCACATCTCACACACGTGCGCCCCGAAACGACGCGAAACCGTCCCCGACGAGCGGCAGGGCGTACAGGCACACCGTCCACAGGCACCACAGCCTCCACGCCTGGGCGTCCGTTTCCGGCGTCCTCGCCCGGAGCACCCCGGCGACGACCAGCGCGCCAGACGCCGCGGGGAGGAGCAGCAGCAGGACGGAGGCCCAAGACCTCTTTTGAGCCTCATCTAACACACCTGATGCTCCTGAACCTGAACCTGAACCGGCCCCCCAGAGATATGTGCACACGGCAGACCACAGGGGCACCAGCGCCGCCAGCGACGCCCTCGAGGCCCCGTCGCCAAAGTACAGGGGCACCGTGTTCCGCCCGCGGCCCGCGTCGCCCGCCTGGTCCTTGAGGTCCTGCACCTGCATCGTCGTGAGGATCACGGCGCTGATGACCCCGGCCCAAGCGTACCCCTCGCGGGTGACCTCGAGCCCGCTGCCGCCGAGCCCGTCCACGTCGCCGATGGCGATCTTGAGCGAGGCCGTGTTGAACAGCCCGTACGCGGCCGCGATAATCACGTCCCGCGCGAGCGTGTCCCCTCCCCTCAGGTCGTTGTACAGCCACGTGAGGATCAGCACCAGCGCGCCCTCGCGCCAGACGCCGAGGACGTAGTTGAGCACCATGACCGCGGGTATGGCCGCCAGCATCGCCCGGCGCGTCTGCTCGGGTGTCACCTTGCCTGACGGGATCGGCCGCCAGGGCTTGTTGGCGCGGTCCTCTTCGACGGATTCCTCGCCGCGCTGGTTCGCGAGGTCGAAGATGAGCACGCTGTACCAGTTGAAGGCGACGACCAGCGGCGCGCGGCGGAGCACCGACAGCGTCGTCGCCGGGCCGGACGTCAGGGGCGCGCCCGTGAGGCCGCCGAGGAGGCCGAAGGCAGTGTTGGGGACGACGAAGGTCGAGAAGTTGCTCTCGGTGAAGTCCCAGATCAGCCGCGGGATGCTGAGTATCGACTTGGCTGTGCTGCTGCTGTTGGAGGTTGAAGGTTTGCCGGGTGCTGTGTCGGCTTCAAACGAGGCGTGTTTGAACGCGAGGGGGGAGTGCTTCTCCCCGGCGCGCGGTTGTGACATTGTTTGATGTGAATGGGATTTCTTCTGCCCTGGTGTGTGGTTCCGAGCGGGTAGGGGGGCTTGAAGGGCAGAAGGGAGAAGAGCGGCAGTTGAGAGATGTGGACTTTTTTGAGAGTTGATACCGACAGTCTGGTTCGACGAGTCGTACGACGGGCGCGGCGTCTCTCTCATATGTCTTTCGACTCAAGACCTATCTCCATGGGGCCGTTCTTGGTCAAGGGGTGAGCAACTCCCACAGTCCCAGAGAAAGGACCCCTCAGGGACGAGACGACCAAACGGTAACGCATCGTCGGGCCCTTGGCGAAACGCTTCCTCCACCGACGTTCGGGACATGGTCATGACACGAGCTGGAGATGCCCGACGGGCCCTTCCCCTCCTCCTCCTCGTCGAAAAAGACCGGAGCCCTCAGGATGTCAAAATTGTTAAGAGGTACATCTGTCTCTGTCTTTGCCCCGGTCTATGCGGAATGAGGGCATCCAGAGACGAAAGCGGACTGTGACTGAGCTTGCTGCAGCAGCATTATGCGGGCAGGCAATAAACATGGGCAGCAAACTTGCGTACGCGCAGCGAAGCCCCTGAACGATCACACCCCGAAGGATTGAGGTCAATATCTGCGTCGCCCCTTTGCCAATATGGCCAATATCCCGAAAACCCGCGGTTCCCCGGCAGCAGAGCAAGCGCAGACTCGCAGGGAGAGAGGGCAGAGCCGTGGGAGGGATACCGGTGGAAGTGCCGTGCCCACAACCGGAACAGGTAAGGCAGGCGGCTTATTTCCGTCAGGACAGAGCGTCGTCACGGTTGTCTGTTACGTGAAGCGTCTACGCGGCATGGGAGCGAATCTTCCGTCGAGTGTAGGCGAGGATGCAGACCAAAAGTCTATTAACCGCGTTTCTGATTTCCCTGGTCTGACGTTGACTACATAGTATGGCGTATCCATGATCCATATCCATCGTTGCGCCGTATCCATTCCAGAGACGACTGTGGGCTGGGCGGGACCGTGGACTGCCGAGAGGGCAGAGTGGGACTGACTGTCTTCTCCTCTCTGTGCTTCTGTGGGCTCCATGTCTTTAATTTGGGCATTGGAGGCCCTGGGGGATGCATCTGGCTCACCGGCGATGCTACTCTGCTAACCTGTGCATGCTCTAGTTCACCTGCGTCTACTGCGTTTGTCGTCACGTTCTTCCAAGTTCGATAATGAGAGCAGCAGTTGCATGCATGTGTACTACGTCGTCCGGATAACGCGACCAGCGCCGAGATGAACTATATTTTGAAAGAGGCAGGTACAATTCAATGTGGAGTTCTCTTTGCAGACTCGCCTGCGCGGCACAGTAGCGTTGAAACTTGAGTGTATCTCGGGGTCAACCTTGCGAAGGCTGTTCATCTAATATGGCGGCAATATGGCAACTCACACTCGACGTCTCTCTCGGCTCCTTCCCGGCTCAACCTCTTGCGCACGTGTACCCGACGGATGTGACCATAGCTTCTTTTCCCGTCAAATCATTGACTAAGCGGACTGTAACTCCTTCAATTCTGATGTTACGTGGGATATACCTTCTTCCCTGCGCGCTTGGATGTCAGGATATCCCGAGTGCCGAGGTATCAGTCGCAGACTCCCAGGTCTTCAGTCCCAAGGAACCAAACAACCAGAGGGGCTGGGGTGGGGGGGTTGCCGGCCATGGTTTTGGGTCTGGAGTCGTTCCCCATCTCTGCTCGCATGGGAGACCATGTTTCCCTATGGTGGAAACGCACAATGAAAACCCTTCTACCCCCCTTTCCCCTCCCCTCGGGTCCTCTTTGGATACCATGTTGATGTTAAAAAGAAAAAGCCAAAAATCAGGAATTGCCGCTCTCCGAGCCGGTGATCGACAGGGCCGGTCGCGGGCGGCGGTTGCGGTTGCTTATGATCTGAAACAGAGAGGGGGAGGCGGGAGAGAGACAGAGAGAGAGAGAGTCTATTGGAAAATCTCCCGGAAGTCTGTCTCGTGGGTAGTGTAGTGTATGCCGCTTTAGTAAATGCAAGCAATATGAAATCCCAGCCGTAAATCACAAGTTAATTTGTCTTCATCAAGCTTCGAGATCAGCACAGCTTCAAGCAGCCAAGAGTCTTTAAACAATAACTTTCTTTTCCTCGAAAGAGGTATAATACAAAGAGAACTGGAGTGCTGAGCTAGAGTAGCAGAAGTAAAAAGACAAAAGAAACGAGTTACAAGGCAGATAGGTCAACAAAATATGTACATGGTCTCATATCCCAGAAAGAAGTCATCACCACCTCAGCGCGCGCGCCGGGGGGGTCCTCATATTTGCCCCCTCTTCCACGAGTCCTGCGACGTCGTGATGTCCTGCTGGACGTAGATCACGGGCCTGCTGTCCCTCGGCGCCTCGGCCCCGGGCTCGTACTGGCACCTCGTCGTGACGGCGTGCGGCCCCGCGTCCACGGCGACGGGCTTCCCGGGCCCTCCCCTCTCGAGGTCGACGTCGGCATACGACACGGTCGTGTCCCCGAGCTTGTCGTAGGTCCGGCGCGTGTTGAGCCGACTGCCCTGGTGGCTCCCCGACATGTTCTGCAGGTGGATCTTGGCGCCGCGGTCGGTCGAGGGATTCGTCAGCTTCGACCCGATCTTGGACACGGCCGGCTTGACGTAGGTCTTGAGCAAGGGGCCCAGGGTCGGCAGGCAGGCGATGGCGACGCCGATCCAGAGCTCCAGCAGGCTGATGAGCCCGATGTCGTGCAGGTTGTACACGAAGTCGAGGTCGCCGATGGTGACGACGGTGTTGACGAGGCGCCAGATCATGATGGCGATGGTCAGGAAGCCCATGCCGAACATGGCGCTGACGGCGATCTTGTTGCGCAGCGGCATCTGCAGGCCCCACAGCGCCGGCATGGGCAGCGCCGTCATGGCGATGTCGACGACGATGTTGATGGTGACGGAGACGATCTGGTCGATTGTGATGTCGCGACAGTTGCCGTCGGGGACGGGCGCCCACTGCTGCGACATGGGCGTGCAGCGGGACATGAAGAGGATGAGGAAGGCGACGCCGTAGGCGCCGACGATGCCCATCAGGATGCGCGACCAGCGCTTGAACTGGGCGGTCGCGAAGATGCGCGTGTACATCCAGAGGATGGCGAACTTGATGAAAATGGTGCCGAGGAGCCAGGTGACGCCGCTGGCGAGGATGAGCTGGGGCGTGTAAGTCAATGGTTTCTAAAGCGAAGGGCCAAGGGGCAACATACCTTGAACTGGACGGCGTACTCGGGGAGAGTGAGCTCGTCCGTGTGCTTGCCAAGGCCGTTGTAGATGGCCCAGATGACGACGCCCTCCAGCGCGATAATATTTGCCTGCTCCAGGTCAGCGATGCCCGTGATGATGAACATAGACGGCGGTCACTTACAAAAGCGAACCCAATCATGCCGTCATCCCAGTAGAAGCCTCTCCTCATGATCTTCGCGGCCCAGAAGCGCAGCCCGAGGGCGACGGCGTCGACGATCGTGAAGACGACGATCCATACCAGGAGGCCGATGCCCCTGGCACCAGCACCGGGCATGACGGGCAAGGTGTCTTGCGTGTGGATGTGTTAGGTGGTGCGTTGGTCGATCAGGAACCAACAGACAAGACAGCGCGCTTGTAAGCTTTTTTTCTTCCCGCTGCAAGTCAAAATCTTGCCCGGTCGAGAGGGTTGTGTCTTTTTTAGAGAGCCTGAACGAGGGTGTCGGAGCCGATTATTCCAACCGCCGCGGGTGAAGGCGGGAAGGCGGGGATTCATCAACCTCTTATGGGAGGAGGAGGAAGATGGAGAGAGAGTCACATACCACTATTGGGCTAGTCCCCGTGTGGCAAATCGGCGAGCTTCTCTTTTCGAAACATGACCTCCGCGACTATCAATCACATATCGGCACAGGTGGCAGGATTGAGGGCACTACCAGACGGGACTGCGTTTTCGATGAGACACACTGGTTCTGCCCGATGCGACCCTGCTCCGGCGGCAGTCTTGCCCTCGGATTTCGGACGCGAGGTCGGCCAATAAACCCAGCGATCGCGTCCGTGTGGTTCCTGATTTCTCTCCCATGTGGTGCTCATCACCCGATACATATGCGTGCATGTCTGCGTGCCGAGCGTGCCATGTGCCTTGTTCCTGCAGCACCGTATCGATCCGATGAACCCCTCTGGTACCCTTCCCGAACCTCTTTTTACCAAGACGGCAGGAAAGTCTTGGTCCTCTCGCCTGATGGGGAGCCTTTCCCGCACCCAGATGGGATGACATGAATCAGTGAGGGAGGGGGGTGTTATAGAACCGACTGCACTTGCATGACACTGCATGTCACCACACTCACACACATATACACGTGCCCCACACTGCTAAGCTCTTCTACAGTACTGCCAATTTACCCATCTCTCAATCTCGCTCTGGTCCTTTGCTACCACTGGATTAGTCCCGTGGGTTGTCGTTTGGGACCAGCCGCCCGACTACTGTTGCTGCAAGTGTGGGTATACGCGCAAAGGACGAAGGAGGAGGGGGAAACGGATATCAGGGTATCCATTGCCTCGATGACCTCTTTTCGAGATGTGATCGGAATCAAACATACGTGATAGACATGGATTGGTAGTAGAGGAACGCATAGTCCAGAGAGAGTGAGTGAAACTTCACAAAAACCACTTACAACCAGGGTTGCAGAGAACTCCACAACTCAAGTTCCCTTGGCCTTCAGTCTCCCCCCCCCCCCCCCATGTCTCTATCGTCGACGGCATTCTCCGCTTTTAACCTCTTCGGCTTGTATTGCAGGGGTTCAACTCCATCCCACACAGACCACACCTGAAGTTGCGTTTCAAAAGCGGAGCCGCTCTCAGTGGAGAGATGGTCGAATCTATCAGAGTTTCCCTCTTTCTGTCCTAATCCTTGTCAACCCACAGGAAAAGGCAGACCAAGGACACATCCATGCCAGCAGGTTGGTCTGCGCCTCCCGACCCAACCTCCCCCCCCTGCTGCACAGCAACAACAGAGAGAAGGGAACAGCAGGAAAAAATCAGGGTGCGTCTACTGTCCTGTTGCGGCGTCCCATTTCCCAGAGACCGGCCTACCGCGGTTGAGCATTCTAATCAAACGTTCGAGGGGCCGACCTCCGCGGTAGACCCGCGGATGGCGCGGGGTCCCCTACCCCCCTCCTCTCTCTAATCGTCTATCCCCTCACCTCCCCTTCTCTGTTTCTGTTTCTGTGTTTCTTTCCGAGCGCATGGACTCGCGGTTCCATGGAACTCGAGAAAGGGTTCGTCCGGATGAGCGACAGCGAAGTGGAGTAGAAGAGAAAGAGACGAGCGTTGTCAATCACACACACGCAAGCACGCAACAAGCATGCATATACCAGCAACTTCCAACAACAACGCACCAACGCCCGGTTACATGGGGCCAGCAGCGGGAGCCGAGGGCCCGGCATAGACGCACGCCGGTCGATGGCGTACGGCGTAGCACTGAAAAGAAAGAGACCATTGGCTCCCCGTAACACCACGCCGTGACAACGCCGCACGTAGCGTGCGGCGCCAACGCAATCCTTCAAGCAACTCCCGGGGGAATTGTGTTTCGTTGTTTCTGCTTTCAAATCAGCGCAGGGCGAAGCTAGAATCTCTGGGCGTACATCCCTCGATATAAATCGGGCATAAAAGACTAATCTGGACTTGCGATCTGGTTCCCGTCACTGTGAAGTTTCTTGGTGCTCTTGGGTCTTATAACTGGTCTTCCGATAATTCGTTTTCATTCTCTATTGCTCGTGTTCATTCTGTCTCAAGTCATCAACTCAACCGCAAAGATGCAGCCCCCTCTGCCCTCCCCCACGCCGACCTGGCACAACGACACCTACGATGCTATCTTCCCGTCCCGCCCGGAACTGAGTGCAGCGGGGAAGACGATCGTCGTCGTCGGCGCAGTGAGTCAAGACACACACAGAACCCCAGCCTGCCTTCATCTATCCCCCTCTCAACCCTCATTCAGCCCGCCACTATGTGATAGAAAACTCTAACTAATAAACCCTCACCTAAAAGGGCAGCACAATCGGCCGAGAGACCTCCCTGGCCTTCGCTGCCGCCGGCGCGGCCCGCCTCGTCCTGGTCGGCCGCACCGCCTCCTCCGTCGCCGAGACCGCCGCCCAGCTGCCCAAGTCCGTCGACTCCCTGACGCTCTCCGTCGACATCACGAGCGAGGAGTCTCTCGCAGCCGCAGCAGCAGCAGCAGGCACCTGGCACGTCCTGGTCCTGACGGCCGGGTATCTGTCAGAGCCCTCGACGATCGGGGGCTCTGCGGCGGACGACTGGTGGCAGAGCTTCGAGGTGAGAGTCCCCCATGCCCGCCCCCCTCTGAACTATCCCGTCGGGAGAATCCCCCCCCCCCCCCCTTCGCCTCCCCCTGTCACCTAATCCCACAGCAACAAAACCACCATGGCTCACATGTGACAGACGAACGCCAGGGGCACGTACCTCACGGCCAAAGCGTTCCTCCCAACGGCAGACCCAGGCCGCGCCGCCTTCCTCGCCCTCACGACGGGCACCACGGCGATGCCGGCCGCCGTGCTGCCGGGCCTGTCGTCCTACATCGTCTCCAAGCTGGCGCAGACCAAGATCGTCGAGTACCTCGCCGCCGAGAACCCGAACCTGTTCGCCGCGGCCCTGCACCCGGGCATGGTCGAGAGCGCAATCTTCTACAAGAGCGGCGCCAGCCCGGACGCCCTCCCCATGGACAAAGGTGCGTTTCTTCTCGCAGTCTTTCGTTTTCGGCTTGAATCCGGCCCCCAAATATCTGATCCCCCCCCTGTCGTCTCGCCCTCTTTTATCCTCTTTCGTTCATCATAGCAACCACCCCCATCTTCTCTACTCTTTCCGGCTTGCACCTCCGCTGTGGGACCCGACCGCAACCAGGTTTTACACTTCTGTAGTAAAGGTTTACTAACGTCCGTGCCATCGCCGAATAGCCCAACTGCCAGCCCACTTCTCCGTCTGGCTCGCCAGCGAGGAGGCCGCGTTCCTCAACGGACGCACCGTCTGGGCGAACTGGGACGTCGACGAGCTCAAGAAGAGCGCCGAGAAGATCAAGGGAGGCCAGCTGTTCACCGGCAGCATCGACGGATGGCCTTTTACTAGTCTTTCGTGAGCGGGTATTGTAGTTAGTAGCGGAATTTGAAGGCGTGATTTGATCTGTTAGAAACGCTTGTAAACTGCATCATAAAACAATGAATAACGCATTATAATCAAAAATTCCAAACCGAGGCTGTGTCCCCTCGGACCCCTATATCTCTACATCCAGAAACAGCACTGCACCCACAACCTCCCTTCCTTCACCGAAGTTCGAAACAGAGCGACAGGGGCCCCGGGTTGGACGTGAACTGGTCCCGGATCTCGTCGAAGACGCGCGTGCCCGTCTCTCCGGGGGCGAGGCGGAAGCGGTACTTCTTGACCAGCCTCGCGACGACGAACCTCATCGTGTCCGTCGCGAGGAAGCGGCCGAGGCAGCTGTGGTGGCCTGCAAACAAAAGTTAGTCAGCATTCCCGGATTGTGGGAGTCGTCCCCTGAGCGTACCTGTTCCAAACGGCGCGAAGGCGGCCGCGTTGCGTACCATCTCCGGCCTTGTGCTCCATCTCTCGGGGATGAACTCCCCAGCTCGCTCGAAGCAGTCCTCTCCTGGTGGACGGGTTAGTAGGGCGTATAGTAGGGCGAAGCGATCTAATCGCGGAGCGGCACTTACTCCTGGATATCACGTGCCGGGGCGCGATGATGGTGGTGTCGGCCGGGATGAAGACGCCGCCGATCGTCGCGCCGTTCTCGGTCGTCTTCCTGGCCCCGCCGGTCAGCAGCGCCGGGTACAGACGGAGACCCTCGTTGATGACGGCGTTGAGGTGTGGCAGGCTGGTCAGCGTCTTGAGGTCCGTTATGTCGACGTCCCTCAGCTCGTCGTAGATCTTTTCGGCGTGGTGCGGGTGCTTGGCCAGCTCGCAGAACACTCCGATGAGCGCGGCGGCCGTAGGTTCGCTGCGATCGTCAGCTTCGTCGCTTCTTTCAAAAGTATTGAGAAGGAAGCTCACCTTCCAGCCACGATGGCCAACAGACTATCCCCAAACAACCACGTCAAACGGTCCTGCATCCCAGTTTGCCCGTCATCCATCTCCATCAGGTAATACGCCAGATCAGGCACGACTGGCTTGGGCTTCTCATCATCCAGCCGCGCCCTCATCTGCCGCTCGCACCACTCCACCATGTCAAACCAGTCCCTCAAAACGCCCACCCTCGGCGCGAGCTTGAACCCGACCTGAATCAGCCACGGCGCGGGACTAAACGGGCCCAGCAGCGACAGCGCACGCTGCAAGCGGACGATAATGTGGTGCCACTGCTGCTGGTGCAGCATGTCGAACGACTTGCTGAACACGAAATCCCCCATGACGTCGAAGCCGAACCAGAAGAAGAGGTTGCGCACCTCCGAGGCGACGCCGGCGGCGGCGTCGGCGGCGATGCAGCTGTCGAGCTGCTCGATGTACTTGAGGATCTTGGACTCGTGCTGGATGAGGGCCTGGGCGGAGAAGCCGCGGTTCCACTCGCGGCGGCGGGCGGCGTGGATGGGCTTGACGCGGGTCGTGACGAGGGCCCGGTCCGGGTGGAGGATGTCGTACCACTCGGCCTTGATGCACTCGGACCGCGGGCCGTCGACGCCCATGAAGACTCCCGGGTGGAAGACCGTGATTTCGCTGGGTCCTGGTTCAGAGTTAGCGTTGAGAACCGGCATATGCATCGTGATTCTCTCACCTGTCCTGACAAAGTCGCCGTATTCCTCGTGAAGCTTCTCCAGAACGAGGTGGTTCTTGCAGTCCCGGGCCGCCCAGACGTGCCACAGCTTGCTGACGCGGGCGTACCACGGCCCGCGGAAGCCGGCCCTCGTGAGGCGGTGGAAGAAGAGCCTGTACAGCACGATGCTGGCCAGCAGGCCGGGGACGTAGCCGGCGGAGAGGACGAGGAGCGCCCGCGAGGCCTCGCCGACGGCCGAGCCCTCATAGTAAACGCTCGCGGCGGCGAAGCAGAAGAAGAACCAGACATGCCCCAAAACGATCTGGGGAGCTTGTACGTGCCACTCCCCGTGGATGAAGAGCCCGTGGTGGGCGGCTAAGCCGCAGAGCAGCCCGAGGCCGCAGAGGAGCGCGCCTCGCAGGCTGGAGTCGCTCGATAATAACACAGTCATCTCGAAAAGGTCTTTGCTGGTTGGTGCAGAGTTGCTTCAGAGAAACGAACTTCACGGGAACGCGATAACAGCAGGACGCTCAAGGACCTTCTTTCAAGTCGACTTCGACCTGCCCCCCTTACACATGAGCCGGCCAGTCGAGCGAACATCGAAACGCCAATGGGCCACGGCTCTAGCACCGCTAGGTCTAGCCCCATCTGTGACCGTCTGCTTGCCCGAGCTACCTGATTGTGACGCATCCGGCAGATGGACTGCGTGACTGACTAGTGTCCAATGCCTGGAATGCAAATCGCCACGCATCCTGCGGACGTCCACGACAATACCACGCAGCAAAGGAGTTGTGTACCTGTTGATCAAGAGTACATCTACGCTTTTTGCTGCGCCTTCGCTTCGCGGGTGATCCATGGGTCATCCCGATAACCTTGATATCCGGATCACCTTGCTGAGACCTGCCGGGCCTGCCGGGGACCACCCCTGTCGGGCAGCGCACGACTCGTCGACCAGGGAGGGGTCCCGGGGTACGCAAACGGATGGGTCCTGCGTCGTCCAGACATGCAAGGCCCATGGTGACAAAAAGAGGTGCAGCAGGCACCGTTGCAACGGCTGCGACCCTGCGGTGGAACCTGGTTTCCAACGGTACCCAAAGCGGTTGGTTGGCCTGGTTCCGTGGGATGGTGCCGTGGGATGGTGCGATACGGTCGCCGCGGGGGACTGGGAGATGCCGGCCCCCCGGGTGCCTCCTCGCGCCTCGCATTGATGACAAGACCGCTACCAGCTGCGTTGCTGTGCCGCAGATGGACAACCGTGCCGCAAAGGTACACGTAGCGGTTCGTCTGAAGACGTACTTGCCCGTCATGATTTAACAGACGCCGGAGTCCGCGAGACCGGCGGAAACACTCGCTTCCTGCAATCTCAAATCACAAATCTTCTTCTCACAATGTCTGCAACAACATACGACTTCGTCATCGTCGGCGGCGGCGTGTCCGGCCTCGTGGTGGCCGCCCGCCTGTCCGAGAACCCCGACATCCAGGTGCTGGTGCTCGAGGCCGGCGAGGACCAGACGGCGGACCCGCGGGTGAACATTCCCGCGCTGGGCCCCAGTCTCGTCAACACGCCGTCCGACTGGCAGTTCAAGACGGTTCCCCAGGTGAGTCTGCCAGATGATACACCATCACGGAGCTGGGTTTACTAACACCGACACAGGCCGGCCTGGGCGGACGAGAGATCGGCGTGTCCCAAGGTCGTCTCCTCGGCGGCTCGGGCGCGCTCAACGGCCTCTCCTTCACCGTCACCACCCGGTCCAACGTCGAGGCGTGGGCCGGCCTGGGCAACCCCGGCTGGGAGTGGGCTTCGTTCAGCGCCGCGCAGAAGAAGGCGTACTCCATCGCCTCCGACGAGGCGCAGAGCGGTCCTCTGAAGCTGTCTCTGCCAGACAACGCCGAGTCCTTCTGGCCGAAGGTCTGGCAGGACACCATCCGCACGCTGGGTTTCCCAGAGGTATGCGACCCCCTGAGCGGGCAGGGCGTCGGCAGCAGCATCACCCCAGACACCGTAGACTCGGCGACCAAGACGAGGAGCTACGCCGGCAGCGCGTATCTGCAGGCGGCCAAGGAGCGGTCAAACCTGACCGTCGTCACAGGCGCGCTGGTCGAGAAGATTGTCTTCAAGACGGACGCAGGTGATGTGGTTGCGGAGGGCGTCCAGTACACCAAGGACGGCGAAAAGAAGACGGCGACGGCGCAAAAAGAAGTAATCTTGACCGCCGGCACGCTCAACTCTCCCCGCCTGCTGGAGCTTTCCGGCGTTGGCAACGGCGAGCTCCTCCGCGGCCTCGGCATCGACGTCGTGCTCGACAACCCGCACGTCGGCGAGAACCTGCAAAACCACGTCATGGTCGGCGCAGCGTTTGAGGCGCTGCCGGAGCACGAGACCATGGACGGCATCGTCCGCCAGGACCCCGCCGCTGTCGGCGCCGCCATGGAGGCGTACGGCAAGGGTTCCGGCCCCTTTTCCCGCAGCGGCACCTCCGCAACGGCCCAGCTGCCGCTGCCGGACTCTGAGGAGGTCGCCCAGCTCCTGGACACGCTCGAGGGCCCCAAGACAACAGCAACGCCCGGATTCACCACTGCCATCCAGAAGTTCGTCCGGTCGGTTCTCACGTCGCCGTCGGAGCCGTCGGCGTACTACCTCTCCTTCCCGGGGTACGCCCTGTTCGGACCCAACGGCAGCATGGCGCCGCCTCCCGCCGGCGACGAGAAGTACTTCACCTTCGGTCTGCTCCTCGCCCACCCCCTCTCCCGCGGCTCAAGCCACATCACATCGGCGTCCCTCGAGGCGCCCGCCGTGGCCATCGACCCGGCCTACCTGTCGCACCCGCTCGACGTCGAGGTGCTGGCGAGGCACGTCCAGCTCGTCGAGAAGATTGCTTCCAGCGAGCCGCTCCGCAGTCAGCTCAAGGCGGGCGGGAAGCGTGTGCCGGCGGCGCCGCTGACGGACCTCGAGGAGGCCAAGAAGTTTGTGCGCGAGACGGCGGTCGGCGCCCATCACTTTACGGGCACCTGCTCCATGATGCCGCGCGAGCTCGGCGGAGTCGTCGACGAGAAGCTGCGCGTCCACGGCATCCGCAACCTGAGGGTGGCCGACGCGAGTATCGTGCCCATTACCGTGCGCGCCAACCCGCAGGCGACGGTGTATGCGATTGCCGAGAAGGCCGCGGATCTGATCAAGGCGAGCCTGTGAGGTTGTTGAACGGGGGTGTCATCACTTGATGATCGTTGACTCGTACGCGTTGTAGATGTTGAACATGATGTAGATATCAAGACATGCGGTAGATGTTGGAAACAATGCCATAGTAATCAAGACATGTAGTCAAAATTCCAACGTTTCACGAGTCTGTATCTAATCGACAGCAAGCGTTGCTCGTTAGTTGTATTCGTCCACAGCCGCTGCCGCTGCCGCTGCAACCCCTGTAGCTCGGCGACGGCGTCTAACAGCGCACTTTAACGGCTACATTAGTGGACGCGTGACGTTCGCGACACAAGTATAGGGACTTCCATCGCGCCGCGACCTCCACCGACTGAGATGTACCGGTACGTCATGTGACCACCCAACCAATTCGCGTTCCCTATTCGCGTCGCCAGAGCGCGTCCATCAGAAACAATAAAATCGATCGCCTTCCATTGGCACACACCTCCACCGCCACATCACGCACTCCCCTCGCCCCTCCGCTGCATGCCTTGACACCTCGACTGCAAGCCGACTGGCTCTACAAACCCAATTGCATGCTTCGCAACACCAAAACCACCACCCTCAATCATGGCAGATCGCTTGTTCGCGGACTGTACGCTGGCCTTCGTGCCGAGCGCCGACCTGGCACCCAAGGAGGTCAGCGAGCTCTCCGAGATCGTCACTAAGCGCGGCGGCGAGGTCGTCGAGCCCCGACGCGATGGCTCCCTCCGCCTCGAGCAGGTCACCCACATCGTCTCCAACACCATCGACTTCGCCCAGTTCACCGAGACCCAGGCCTACATGATCCCCGTCGTGACATCCAACTGGATCAAGGCCTCCATCCACCGCAACAAGCAGGCCCAGGTCCGACCCTACTCGCCCGACCCGCGCATGTTCTTCTCCAAGGTCACCATCACCTGCGCCGACCTGCCCGTCATCGACAAGGAGACCATCGCCGGCGCCACCCTCGCCATGGGCGGCAACGAGAGTGCCGACGTCACGAGGCAGACGACGCACGTCTGCGCCCTGACCATGGACCACCCCAAGTGCCGCATCGTCCAGGAGAAGGGGCTCAAGGTCAAGATTGTCCTCCCGCACTGGTCAGTTCTGCCGCACACAGTCTCTCAATGGACGACCGCTGACGTGCCACCACAGGTTCGAAGACTGCTTCAAGCTCGGCCGGCGGATCGACGAGGGCCCCTACATGCTACCCGACCCCGAAATCCTGCGAAAACCCGAGCTCCAGACTGCAGTGCCGATGCCGCGGCACGACGAGCTCCAGGGCGCGACGTCGACGACGCCCAACTACGTCGCCGAGGGCCGCCAGCCCGCCACCATATTCCAGGGCAAGGGCGTCATGCTGGGGGCGGACCTCGCCATAACTGCGCGATCGCTCGATATCGTCAAGCAGCTCGTCATCAACGGCGGGGGCCGCATCGTCAAAAAAGTGGCCGACTGCGACTACTTTGTCTGCCACTTCCGCGACGGGAAGGACTACGTCGAGGCCGCCCAGTCCGGCAAGGACGTCGGCAACCTCTCGTGGCTCTACTACCTCATCACCCACAACAAGTGGACGTCGCCGCACCGCCGCCTGCTCCACTACCCGATCCCCAGGGTCGGCATCCCGGGCTTCCAGGGCCTCAAGATCGCCGTCTCCAACTACGGCGGCGACGCCCGCGTGTACCTCGAGAGCCTCATCCGCGCCTCCGGCGCCGAGTACACCAAGACGATGAAGGCCGAGAACACGCACCTCATCACGGCCCGCAGCAGCAGCGAGAAGTACGAGGCCGCCAAGGACTGGAACATCGAGACGGTCAACCACCTGTGGATCGAGGAGAGCTACGCCAAGTGCGAGATGCAGAGGGTCAGCGTGCCCAAGTACACCCACTTCCCCGCGCGGACGAACCTGGGCGAGGTTATCGGCCGCACCTTTTTCGACGAGTACAGGCTGCGGGAGATGTACTACCCGGGCGGCGACGAGAAGCTCTCCCCCGCCGCGAAGCGGAAGCGCCAGATCCTCGAGGCCGCGCAGGAGAACTCGTTCAACCACGGCCCCGCCGAGGGGGTCGTCATCGGCCGGCAGGAGGAGCCCAAGAAGGACAACGAGGTGGTCGACGATAGCTTCATGACGCCCATCCGCCCTAAGAAGGGCGCGCGCGGCAAGGAGAACGACACGCCCTCGGTCGTGTCGACGGGCAGCCGCAGCGCCAAGAGCAAGGCGCTCACCAACCTGCAGCGCATCGCCCCGGACATCGCTCTGTACGAGAAGGAGAAGAAGCGCACCAAGGATGGCCAGCCGTGGGGCGGCAAGCGCGCCGCGGACCAAATCGACCGGGAACGCGGCCGGACGTCGAGCCCGCTGCGGCCCGTAGACGACGTTGACGAGCAGGAGAAGCGTCCCGCCAAGAAGAGGAGGACGTCGCGCCCCGACGTCGAGATGAGGATCGTCCTGACTGGTTTCACGAGATGGGTCAACAACAAGTCGAAGGAGGACCAGGAGAGGGTACGTCTGTCTATTAACTGTCCTATCTTGATCGTTTACTAACGAAGCCGCAGAGAAAACTACGCGACATGGGCATCCTCATCGTCCAGGAAGACAAGGCGTGCGACTACCTCGCGGCGCCGCACATGGTGCGCACGGTCAAGTTCCTCAAGACGCTGGCCAAGGGCCCCACCATCCTCTCGTCCAAGTTCATCGACGCGGCGCTCGACTCGGGCGAGGCGCCGGACCCGGACGACTTCCTCCTCAAGGACGACGAGAACGAGAAGCGGTTCGGCGTCAGCATCGAGACGGCCGTGTCGCGCGCGCGGGCCAACCTCGGCAAGCTCCTCTGGACGGTGCCCATCTACTGCACGGCCGAGATCACCAACGGGCCCGACAGCTACCGCGCCATCGCCGAGGCCAACGGCGCCATGTTCAAGCTGTACCGCGCGCGCAGCGGCACGACCATCAAGCCGACGACCGAGGAGGAGGACGGCGGCGCGCCCGCCGAGCCTGTGTATCTTCTCAGCTCCAACAGCGTCGCCGAGCGCGCCCTCTGGCCCAAGTTCGAGGACATGGCGCGCAAGGGCCACATGGAGCCGCGCATCGTCGCTGCCGACTGGCTGCTCGACGTCGCCATGAGGCAGCAGGTGACGTTCGATGAGAAGTACCTCGTGTCGAATTTCTGGAACCAAAAGGACTAGCCGGGCGGTGTCGCCTTCTGTGGGTTGACTGTGGGTTGGCCTTTTTTTGGAGCTCTCTTGGGACCCTCTTGTACATATACGGCTTGCGCCTCGCTGCATGGAGTTGAAGGGGTTTTTTGAAGCATCGGGGGAGGGCCTTCGTTCCGTCCCCCCCTGGGAGGTATAATGTATGAAACGTCGTCACGTCTTGTCTTTTCTTGTTCGTTGTTGGAGATTGGCAAAAGAAAGGAAGCGCTAGCATCACTGGGCCCCGCCGTCATTCATCGTCGCAATCGTCGGGAGCGTGAAGAGGCTGGAGATCCGAAGACCACATAGAGATATCAAAAGAACTTGACGCCCTGCGAGTCCTCCTGCCCAAAGATCTGCGCCTTGCCGCGCTTGACCAGGACCTGCAGCGCCTTTTGCAAAAGTTCGGGGTCGAGGCCGTGGAAGTCTGCAAACACATCTCGTCAGCTGGCGTCTTTCAACACACGCAAGGAGAATATAGCGACTCACCAGTCCCCCGCGTGCCCTCGCCCTCGGTGAGCTCGTAAAGCGTCATCACAACCCCCTTCTGCGCCGTCTCGTCGATCCAGCCCTCCACCGCGGCAGCCCACTCGTCAGGCGTGCGCCAGTACACCCAAAACACGTCCGCCGATCCCGACAGCGGCTCCGCCCTGCCCTCTTTCCGCATGAAGTCCAGCACGTCGCGCGCGTCAGCTAGAGAGAGGCGCTTGTTGAGCGTCTTGTTGTGGAAGAGCTCCTCCGGCGCTGCCGCCGCCGACGCGGAGGTTCCGTTTCCCGAAGCGAGGATGGAGTCGCCGGGCGCTGGAGATGACGAGGAGCTGGCGGTGGGAGGGAGCGGGTGCGGAAGAGACGAAGGGGCGGAGGGGATGGCGGCGGCGAGGGAGAGCTTGAAGATGCGGTTGTGGCGGCAGTAGGAGAGGATCAGGTCGGACCACTTCACCAGCTGGGCGTGGTGGGTTGTGAGGTTGGTTTGGCGGGTGAAGAAGGGGGGGAAGGAGTACTCCCGCGGGAAGGGGAAGGGGGAGGTTGTCGTCGTCATGGTTGGTGATGTTGGAGATGGAGAGTTGCGATTGCGACTGGGAGGGAGCTGGGGGTTACGTAGCTACACTGTACTGAGGTACAGTACCTAGGTACCTGTGGAGGGGTAGTGGGGCAGTTTCGGTGTGTTCGGTGTGAGTCGGCGTGGACGGGTGTAATTCGGTGTGGGGAAGCAACATGAGCACACTATAGTCACATAGGTACTGAGCATCAGGCGGATTTATTCGCGGGTTGATGAAATATAGATTCCCTACAGCTGTATATAAAGGAGTGGAATTGAAGCATAGAAACAAAAGCTCAACAGACGTCAAACTGAAGTCGTCGCTCCGGCTCTGACACACGTGTACCTATGTACCACCGAGCAGAGAGAACCTCGTTGAGCAAAGTCATGGCCTCGAAACAAAGGAAAAGCTGCCTAGTTCAATCGAATGCCCACGCTAAAACATCCCCCTTTATTAAACTTGAAAGTTTCATTCTCGTCTCTTTCCCAGTATGTACAGTACAACCTCTGTGTCGTGATTCATCCCTTCGGGTTTCGGCGTCCAGTGATTGCGAAGGACTTCCTGCAGTCTCAGCCATAGACGTTAGAGAAATGGGGTTTCCCGGGCCACGTTTAGATTGGACCGAACATCAGTTCGAATGCTGGCTTTTGAGAAGCCACGACGCCGCGCGAGCTGATGGGCCACCGCGCTGACTGCGAGAATCGCCAGCACGCTGAAGGGGAGTATTCGCAGGAAGATGGATCGCGCGTCCTTGCCGAGGATCGACGCCACCCCGAAGGCGGTTGTTATTCCGACTGCGAGAGCGGCGTCCTGATATCTGTCGCGCCGATGGAGATTGTATATCGTTGCTACACCGGCTCCGTACGCCAGCATTGAGATGAAGAAGACCCCGGGGGACGGATTCTCCACGAGTCTCAGGATCTGGGATGAGGAGCCGGTCTCAGCGAAATCGCTTCATGCTTAATGGGTTCCACTTACCTCGGATGGTATGCTGTTCTCGGGCGAGAGCAGTGCCTTGTGTGCTGTCGTATCGTCGCCTGTGAGCTGCTGATAGCCAGCGTTGGATCTGTCATAGAGACCCGATTCGCCAGTTTCTGGCAACCCGAACGATTTTGACAGAGTGCTCAGAACGGTGGACGTCCATGCGTTGTCGTCGCCGGAGTCTTCTTCGTCAAAATAGTACGAATCGTAAAGACACATCACCCCAGCGCCGGACAAGGCAGCGCCTTGCAGAACTGTCTCCAGCATGAAATCCGTCCATGTGTGGTTGTCGCTAGAGTCTTCTTCGTAGGAGTAGGAGGGGGTAAGCCACCTGCTCTCGGAGTTAGCAGATGCCAGGCTAAGGGTTGTTTTCATTTTCTTCGCACTCTTCTACGTCTTTCTCCACGACAAGATGCTCGTGGTCGCGATCGAATCCAAATTTGAAGATGGGGAGGCTGCGACTGCAGAGCATGTGGAAAAGGTCGATGCCGAAGGAGATCGTTCCCGGGTGAGGGGCACTCGTCAATGCGGGCGGAGATATGAACCGCAATTCCAAGGGGGTTCTCTTCACGAGGGCTCTCTCGCTTTTAAGCAAGGGATCTCCCTCGCTCGAGAGGTCGGAATCCTCCGAGTCCGTAGTAAAAGTGCCTTTTGACATCTTGAGTGGGAGGATGTGGCCGAACGGTGTGGCGGTGTGGCCGCGGCTCCCTTCGATGAAGGCCGCCGGATAGTTGAGAGATGGATGATTGAAATCTTACAAGAAAGACGGGTGGGTTGATTCCACTTTCCTGCCTTGCTCCGTTCCGCGCCCAAAGTTTTGTATCTGCCATGAGCTTGCGCCCAAAGACGTTGGGCACAGCCGACCTTTTACCTCCAAGTCCACGGGCGGCAGCCTGTATACGCGAGGCGATCAATGAGAGGCGTCCACGCACATTGGTGTAACCATCAACACCAAGATGCCCAGTTTCAAGAATTTCAAGGATTTCTGACGAGGCTTCCAGGGAACCATTGGACACTGGACGTTTATTTTCGTCAGAAAATGGTTCGCCTCATTGCTCTAGCTTTTTTTTTGGACCTTGGTTTAAGATGTCCCCAGGCGCCTACGACTGTCGTTCCTCTTCCCACCTCCCACGAAAGAGCAATCGCTATTGCCCATCTTCTTGTATCGCTACCTAATAAGGGTATCTCTTCGTGACAACGGAGAAGTTCAAAATCAATTGCTTCTTTGCTTCCTTTCCCGGTATGTCTGACCCCGATGCCGGGGCTATGCCCGGGGCGTCTGCCCCGCGTTCATGGACTTCCCTGGAAGTATGGTGAGTTACCAGAGTCCTCCTGCCTAGTAGACTAGTTCGCCTAACAGTTCCATCATACTCGCAGGTCTAGATACGCATCGGATATCTTCGCTGTCCTTGGGAGGCATAATGCCGCCATCTTTCAAAGTGTTCTATCTGTGGGCACGATGACAGCGTCCTTGTTCGCCATGTATGGGAGCCCGGGTCGAGGATTCGAGAGCCCGGTTGTTACAATGTTGGTCTCCTAAGCCCAGGAGTCCTTCAAGGGCATTCTAACCAGCTTTGCACAGTAGTTGGGTCTTCTCCGTTGTCGGCAGCTGCTTTCTCTGCTTCATCTGGTCTCTGCAATCGACACGGCCATACAGGTGTGTGTCTTCAGCCAAGTGCATCCAACCGGGCCACCGTAGGATCGACATCTGACGGAAATTTCCAAAGCTTTTCCCTGGTCGCTACCATTGTCGCATTTGTCGTACAGAGCAAAGTATCAGATAGTGCCTCCGAGAACGTCTTCGCCGACACCATTCTGAAACTCCCACTTTGCATCATCTCCGGCTCGATCATGGCGTGGCTTTACTTCAAGTCCATTTCGTCCGGTTCCAGGGAGCAGTCTTTGGAAATGGCACTTGAACACCTGGGAGCGGTGGGCCAGTCGCGGTAGAAGCCTAGGAGGACGCGACGAGGTTTGCCTTGGAGGACGTAGACTACAGGACGTGCGCTGCTCGTCTTGCTCTCCTTTACGATGCTGCCAATATTAACCTCGTCGCATCCGACCCGGTCGTTCTGTCTTCAGTGCCAGCAACGACGAAAAACTTTTCTTAATGTCTTCAATTGTAACTGTGAGTTGGGATGAAAGGGGAGCGAGCAGCCACGGCCAGCGGCTAGCAGGGACCGGTGACTTATGAGATGCCTTTGAAGCCCTGGCCTTATCGGGACCTTTTTCTGGCGCTTCCGGCGTTTATATCGCGATCCTACATGTATAAAACCCTATCTGTGTGGTCGTCGATTAGAATCGTGGTTTTTGGCTAGGGGGAAGATGTCAAAGATCTTGGGTACATTTGGGTCAGATTGTAGCTCTTGTGGGCGGACGGTGACAAAGGTATTTTTTTGGCCCTATTGAAATAAATGCAGATGAGTCTTCCGATCCTTTAAGCCAGAGTATCCGCATGCCACTATCACCGAGCCCCAAACTGAACGCTGTGTCGTCAATGCTGCTACCCGACCCGTTGAGCCAACGCGAAACCAACATCCCGGAGGCGAAGACCGGGCTGCTCAAGATGACAGAAACTGCGGCTAAGAATCCTCGGAAAGTGCGTCGTCGCCGTTGCTCTGGCGACACCATGGAGATATCCCATACATCCCATCTAGAGTCCCACGCCGAATAGCGCCACCACACCCTCGATGCAAACGATCCTCCCAAGATATTCTCACACCGCCCTTGCTACAGAGCCGCGATCCTCCAACCTGCGCTGATGATATCTCGCCGTGACACCATTCCCATCGGCCGTAGTTAGAGAGCCACGGCCGAGACTCGAAGGAACGAGGAGGTGGCACGACGCCGGCGCACCGATCCCTCCGGGTGGCGGTCGAGCTAGCCGTTGCCACCCGGTCTTTTCTCCGCCTCTTGAAGCCGTCTTCTTTCCTACTCCGGCCTAGAGTCAAATGTATGGACTAGAACTAGGTTTCGTGCGTTTGCCACGCCGCGTGCTAACAATCGCGTTGTCGTACGCACGCTGGGATACGTCCGACAGACTAACAGAGAACTTCAAAGTATAAGTTTCGTGGAGGGAGGATGACGTCCCCGCGATGTGTGTGTCCGCGGCGTCTTACGCACGCTGTCAGTACGTCCGATAGACTAAAAGGAAACTCTAAAGTATACTTCTCGTGGGGGGACGGCTCGCTGAGAATCACGAGTTCCGCACTTGAGAAGGTGAACATGCTTCGGTGGCACACAGTTCAGCCTCCAGGGTGTAAGTCCGATGTTTCCTCCGTTCTCTGAAAACTGTTTGTTCATTCTCGCCCTTACCCCCGACATACGAGTTTGTCGGTAACCCATACGATTACGCAAGCTGCCAATACGTCCAACACCCTCCAAGGTAACAAATTCCTAGAGGAACGCTGCTCGGAGAGGACACCCGCCCCGAGTCCCGGCCGGAAGAGGCAAAAACATGTTTCACTGGGCACATCCACCTACCCACCTCATCTAGCGGTAAGAAGTCGTGATACCGAAACGTTCTTTTCGTCCGACGCGAAGCTTTTCGTGCCACAGACCTGTCGAACTGTGTGGGGTGTGAGACACAGCTTCAGATCTTTTACACGTGTCGTCGCACGAGGGAGGTGAGATCCTGCAGAGCCGCACTGTCAGAGTCTTGGGGATGTCGGGGTCGCCCAACCCTCGGGACCGGTTCCCAGAGGCACTCATGGCAGGTGCTTCTCCATACTCTTTGAATCAAGCCCGCCTGTTTCGTTTTCGTAGCCGGTTTGGATGTCTACCACAACAGAGGCAAGAGTCGGGTTAATTAGCCTCGCCATGGTCCCGTCGAACCGGGGTCTCTGCTTGAGCGTTTGTTCGTCTAGGAGGCAGGGGATGCTCTTAATCTGCCTTTGGTTTCGCCAAGTTTTGACCATTTTTGCAAGTTGTCATTAGAGCCCTAGAGTCATTGATGCCATTGTCGTTGGTTTTGATCTTGCGAGCCAAAGTTCAAGTTGAGAAACCGGTCGTTCAAGGTAGAAAACAAGTAGCTTTAGACATGTTGTATTGCCAGTCATTAACAGCCTGGTTACTGAACTCCGTTGATACTCGTTAACCTCCCATTCCATCGCCATTTTAAGAATGCTAAACCAAACAACCACCCCTCTCTCGCGCCGGCGCTCAAGAAGAGCAATAAAATAAAGTTGTTCTATGCAGTCTCCCATGACTCCGTCCAAACTCAACAAACCCCTCATGCGAACTCAACAAGCTCCCAGCCCAAGAACCTTGAACCCAGGAAGCAGGTAAACAATCCCAACCCAGAGGCACCACAGCTTCCAAACGACCTCGTCGTCCTCCAGCGTCCTCCTCCACAGCGTGCCAAACACCATCGCAGCGCCAACGACAACAGTAGGCACGTACCCCACCAGCCCCATCCCCCAAAACGCCGGCACGGCGACGGACCACGCCGCCACGCCCGCCGCTAGGCTCCACCGCGCGACCTTGTCGCCGTAGACGAGCGGAATCGTCCTCCGCCCGCGCGCCGCATCTCCAATGACATCAGGCAAATCCTGCCCGTGGATGGTAGTAATAATCAGAGCACCGGTAACTAAAATCCACTGCACCGCGTCGGAGGGCAACATCCCCTTGAAGCTGTAATCCAAAGGCCCCGTCGCGACGGCCGTCGCCCCCGCGGAGAAGAGCATCAGCCCCCCGGCGTTGACCGCGTTCCGCCACCATATGCTCGCGTTCGCGGCGCCGAGGTCGTTGTACATCCAGATCATGCACAGCAGCGCCGCCGTCTCTCTGAAAGCTCCGCTCGCGGCGCCGAGGGCCAGGACGCCGGGCACGACACGCATCGCCGCGTCGCGGGCCTGGTCTTGTGTAAGTCGGCCCGCGGGGAGGGGACGCCAGGGCTTGTTGGCCGCGTCCTCTACCACCGACCCGGGAAGGCGCTGGTTGGCTATGCTTTCCAGCAGGATGCAGGCCCAGACCCAGAACATGGCGTGAGCGAGTTGTGATGCTGCCGCGGTGAATGTGATGGTGGGGTATGTGTCGATGGTGCGGAAGCCAGAGGTTAAGAGGCTTGATACGGTGAAGAGGGTCTGCGGGAGGACGACGGTCTTGAAGTCGCTCTTCGTGAAGAGGAAGATCGTCTTGAGGTGGTAGGAGAGCGGGAGGGGATGGGCCGCGGGGGGTTCCCGTTCCTGTTTTATCGAGGTGTCAGTGGATTTTCTAGAAGGTGGTGATGTGAGACATGGTCCCGGGATATTGGTTGGTGTACCTGAGTCTTGAGTGATTCCTCCATGGTGAGATACATTGTAGCCAGAGTAGTAGTAGTAATAGTGAATATCTTGTAAGAAAAATCACTTTGAAGAATCAATGCTGCACATGTCCTCAAGAAGGAACTCATTTCCAGCAGGATCCCATCCATCATTTATACGTTTTGCCGTCCCTCTGCTCTGCCCCCCCTCCTTCCTCCTGATCCCTCATTCACTGACTACCTACCGAACTACCTCTCACTTGCGTAATACAAGCAAGGACCATAGCAACCATGGCTGGACACCTTGCTGGACACACCAGCTAACCCGTCCACAGAGTTTGGCCTCCTCCTCCTCCTCCTCTTCCTCAGGTCTACTCCCCGATTAGGCAATTTGCGTGGCTGCATTCCCGGAGGAGCAGGGGGTGTGGCCACTCGTGTAAGTGCTCACACAAGCAGGCAGGCTATCACTGTCACAGGCTTGTCACTTTTTCCCATCCACAATCACTTCGACAAGTCCACAGTGCCGTTGAAAGCGGCTCCTGTAAGCGGAATTCGACAAAAGGGAACCGCCCAAGGCAGTCGTCCATCGAAGAGTCGACAGGAGCCGTACCCCCCCCCCCGTTTAAACCGTCAAGCACTAGTACTACGAAAAAAGGCATTCACCATTGACGGACCCAAGTCCCATCACCGTCAGCAGAGAAAACTCAGCCCTGCCGGGCGGGAATTCGACCAATCGCCGCCCTCGATCCTACCTATCGAGTAAGTAGTAGCCTCAACTGCGCCATGGCAGCGTGATTCACCACCCCTCTTTTCGAAAATCCTTCCCAAAATACCGGGTCCCGCTCCCCTCTCTCTAGGCTATCTCTCTTCCTTGGACTAACGCATACAGTGTCGTCTCACGCTGCCTGATCCATGATGCGGCAGACCTCGGCCGCATCGGCTGGCAATCCTTCGCTTGTCGGACCGGGGGGCGTGTAGTAATTGCTAAGCCCCGCTGTAGGGCTGTCCGACAGTGAGACAGGAACCCTTCCACTGTCACACCGTCACACATGGGTCGGATCCGCATTGCGGACGCTCGCGCTTACGGCCGTATGTCATCTTGTCTCGGCGTGGGGGATTTTGTTTTTCTGGTCTGGTTCGAAGGAGCCGGGCCCCCTCGACTCGACCGGGCGGTAGTTGGTGGCGGCCTGCATTCCTGATAGGATGGATATCCTCAACGGGAATACATGGATGGGAGCAGGGGTGAGAACAATACCAAAGACGAAAGTGGACAAAGGGAAGCAGAGACGCAAGGCAACAGGGTCCATCCGAAAGAGTCCAGCCCCGACCGATAGCCTTCCCGGACCAGCCTCCGCCCGCTCTCGGCCGTCATTGGCGGCTTATATGTGATGATGATGAGCAAGAGGCGGCGGTGGTGACAAGATCAGGGTAGCAGAGGCTTCCACTCGGGGGCCGGATCCAGAATGGGACCCGTCAGTCGCCGTCGCAGAGTGCGGCTGCCTGATTTCCAGGATGCAAAGTGGATGCGATGATGTCGCGACGTCGACCTGCCAACAGACGAAGATTCGACTCGTCGATTTTGCGCTCGGCCGTAAACTATTATAGCAGTTATCGCCTCGTCAATTCCAGACTCTCTTGCATGAGGGGAGCTGATGGTTGGAGTAGGGTTGCTTCCATGCATGAGAGAATCGACGCCTCGACGATGTAGTAGGGTCGCTTGTATGCACGTGAACCAACGTTGGAACATGGTCCGTCTCCCGGCTCCATCGCGTCATACGGCCGCATCAGAGAAGAGCGGCCGACATGCATCGTGGCGTTGGGGGCCATGAGCGGGCGGCGAGACAAGAGGCAAGATGGACACGACAAGAAAAGCATTGCCCCAACAGAGAATAGCAGCCGACGACCGACAGAGAGGAAGGAGCCTCCACGTCACCAACAGAACAACATTGCATGACACCATCAGGGATAAAGGCCGCACAGTGCCTGCCTTGAAACGAACGAATGCTCTCTACTTGTCTGTTCTCTGGCCCTCAAGGCTCAATCCACACCCCTCCAAGCATATTCATGAAAACGAGTACCAAAACCGAAGCTGCCGCATCGCCATTCACCTGGCCGGAGCTGCTGCAGCTGCAGCTTCGCCCCGTGCTACCCATCCTCCGACAATGGCAGTCGACCCGAAGGGGAGGCTCTCCTCCGGCGGTCAACGAAGACGCTTGGCTTGCAGCGCATCTTCTGCGCCATCTGGGTCGTCGTTCAACAGTCCCCGGGCGCGGTGCTCTTCCAACACAAATTGTTTGGCCTCGAGGCCCTCCGTCATCAACCACTCGCGCGCGAACGAGACAGCGTCGATGGGGGCCATCGACTCATCGCGGCGACTGAGCTCCACTTCGAAAGTCCAGGAGTAGAGGACTGCCCACGCCTTCCATCTGAGAGCAAGATGGTCCTCCACGTACGAGGGGTCGTAGGCTTGGAGCATCCTTTGCTTTTCGTTGAGGTCGATCATGATTCTCGAAGGATAGTAGTCGACCCAGACTTTGACGTTGAGAAGCTGTTCGAGCCGCTCGACTGATCGGATGTTGGCCTGCGGATTCATGTCAGGTGGCAAGGGTATTTGCCAGGGAGTGTCTAACGCGACCCTTTTGTTTTCCTCGTCGATCAAGGCTACCATGTCGATATCCGCGGCCGACGGAGGGATCCTGTCCGTTGGGTCTTCGACAAAGGATGCAGCAGTGATGACAGGCTTAGGGGTGGAGGTAGGGGCGCTGCGGAAGGGTTTGCTTTGCGTGGCAACCGATGATTTCTTCTGAGTCTGAGCGGCGACCGATGCTTTCTCCTGAGCATAAGCGAGCGCCTCTTTCTCGATTGCTGCGGTAATGTCTTCGGCGGGTGTTGCATTTGTTTCATCTGCGGTCGGTGACACCACGCAGCTGGGCGGTGATATAGATTTGGCCGTTGACAGAGAGCTGGTCGTTGACCAAGAGTTACTCGGTGAAACAGGACGTCTCTGCTTCTTCTTCGGCGACTCCCGTATCTCCCCTTCCTCTAGCGATCTTTCCCCGGAACTGTCCTCGGCGGTTGTTTTAGTCGCCTTCTCTGGGTTGATCGGCACAAAGCTTCTCTTCTCCCCCCTCGGCTCTGGCTCTTCCCGAGCCTTCCCTTTCCCTTTTTCCAGCGAACCTCTCACGGAATGAGCCTTGGCTATGGACTTGAGGAGTCTGGTAGCCGCTCTAATCTCTGAGGGTGATAGAGAAGTCTCTTCGCCGGATGACTGGTCTTCGTCCATGTGGTTCTGAGCAGACCCCGAGCTCTCGCCCGCACGACGTCTCAACGCCGGAGCCATGATTGAGGTTTGTTGTTTGGGTGGATGGGGAATGGCGTTTCTGCCGTTGGGATCTGTCAGCGGGCTTTCTAGACGTTGAAGACGGCGAGCTGAGACCTACGCTAGATGATGGTGGTTTCCAATACTAATCAGCAAGCTGTTTGCGATGGTTCGTGTTGTGGCGATGGCTCTTGGCGATGGCTCTTGGTGATGGCTCGATTGTGATGATGGCTGTCTGTGATGGGTTGTGTTGTGATGTGTTGTGAAGATGCAACCGGATGGTGTTTAGGCTATGAAGCTGGGAGAGGAAAAGAACGAATGAACTCGATGTAGGAAGGAAGGGGTACGCTCAGGGCTCTTGCCCACCTACCTACCTAACTAGACACAACCCACTTACCCAAGGCACCCACTGAAGATGCCCGAATCAAGACTTGAACTCATTCCTGCCCGATGAACTTTCATGTAGTAGTGACTTCCATGTTGTCAATGGTGATGGAAAGAATAATTGAGATACCATGGATACCAGTCGTGACTGCCTCATCGCCAGCTGCAAACACGGACAGACCATACTCCGAAACAATAAACCAGTGCCCGGGCCCAGGGTCTCTTCAGGTCTTGAGGACTTTTACCCAAGTCACTCCTCCATTGTTTCAGGCGTACAATGGACAAAGAAACGTCGAGACCGGTGTCAATACTCGGTGACCCCCTCACCGAGCTCACCATTCACCGCTCACCTTGATGAAGACCCACATCTCATCGCCCAGCGCTCGCCCAGCATCTCCATGGCCTGGAGGCCCCTGCAGCAAATCTCGGTATCAGAACCCCGAGGCGCCCGAAAGGCCCCACCAAGATGCGAATCGGACACGCTGTCGCGGGCTAGACCCCCCCCCCCCCCCCAACGCCCAATCCCAATCCAACGCAGAATGCACACATCCATCCATGGATAGGCGCATTACTGGCGAACCGATCATGCGTCCCCCGAAGCTCCCCAGAATCCCCTCCCCAAAAACCAGCAGTCCGGCACCGGTGAGTCGCTCACCGAGGCAGAGCTTGGCGTCGACGACAACAGCAACGAGGAAGGTACGGTGGCAGCAGCAGCAGCCATGTCTCTCCTTCCGCGCCGACGTGAAACCCCTCAATTCTTCCTCCAATCAGCGCGCCCCGCCCTCCTCGTCGCGCTCTGACATCATCCCGACCGCCGGCGCAAAGCTGCCGCTGCCGCCGGGGTCTTGGACCCTGGGAAGGAGCAGCAGCCGCCCGAGGACGACGACGACAACGGTTGCAGTATTAGACGCGACCGCCATCGTCCCTCCACGACTTCTCCCGCACGCCCGCCTCCATCACCCCCAGACGGCCGGGACGACGCGGGCCAGACGTCCCGAGGCCGCCGCTAGCCCCAGCCCTCGGCCGACGGTATATTTAGCTAGGTACCCTCTTCCTCCGAAAAACACCGCACCTCCAGCGTCTGTTTCTGGTTTCTCCATCTCGCGATCCCCGTTTGCCCCGCCGTAAGGGTGTGCTCCAGTCTCGTTCTCTCTCCCGGCTCCTGCGGACGTAGTACTAGTGTCTCCGGGGGCAATTTGCGCGCCTCGTGATAACTCCCCCCACCCCCAGTCTCCATCCCTCCCTTTCCTCCCGTCTTTTAAATCTCTCGAACACACAATTACCTTCCCCCTCTAAACTCACCTCCACAGAAACCACACAATGGCTGAGCAAAGAGACCCCAAGCGCCCGCGCGTGGCCGCCGACCCGGAGGAGCACCTCCCCGCCGGCATCACCGAAACCGCCGAGGAGCTGAGGGAGCACTGGTTCGTCGGCAGCATCGACCAGGGCACAACCTCGACGCGCTTCATCATCTTCGACGGCCGTGGCGACCCCGTCGCCTCCCACCAGGTCGAGTTCGAGAACCGCTACCCGCGACCGGGCTGGCACGAGCAGGACCCCCTAGAGCTCCTCGCCTCCGTCGAGACATGCGTCTCAGAAGCAACCTCCAAGTTCATCGCACTCGGACACCCGCTCTCCGCCATCCGCGGCGTCGGCATCACCAACCAGCGCGAGACCACCGTCCTCTGGGACGCCGAGACGGGAGAGCCCGTCCACAACGCCGTCGCCTGGCCCGACACCCGCACCGCCTCACTCGTCCGCGACCTCCGCGGGAAGCACGGCGCCGACACCCTCCAGGACCTCTGCGGCCTGCCCCTCTCCACCTACCCCTCTAGCGTCAAGCTCCGCTGGCTCCTCGACAACGTGCCCCGCGTGCGCGAGGCCTACGACGCAGGCCGCCTAGCCTTCGGCACCGTCGACTCGTGGCTCATCTACCGCCTCAACGGCGGCGCCTCCAAGGGCAGCGACGCCGTCCACGTCACCGACTCCACCAACGCCTCACGCACCATGTTCATGAACCTCCGCTCCCTGACCTACGACGAGTCCCTCCTCTCCTTCTTCGGCATCGACCGCTCCAAGCTCCGCCTCCCGCGCATCGTCCCCTCCTCCTCCGCCACGGCCTTCGGCTCCATCGCCTCCGGGCCCCTCGCAGGCGTCCCCATCGCGGGCTGCCTGGGCGACCAGTCCTCCGCCCTCGTGGGACAGTGCGGCTTCTCCCCCGGCCAGGCCAAGAACACCTACGGCACGGGCTGCTTCCTCCTCTACAACGTCGGCCACGAGCCCGTCATCTCCAAGTCGGGGCTCCTCGCCACCGTCGCCTACGACTTCGGCAAGGGCCGGAAGCCCGTGTACGCCCTGGAGGGCAGCGTCGCGGTGGCCGGCTCGGGGGTCAAGTTCCTCGTCAACAACCTGTCCTTCGTCGACGACGCCTCCCGTATCTCGGCCCTCGCCGAGACGGTCCCGGACAACGGCGGGGTGTTTTTCGTCACCGCCTTCAGCGGCCTCTTCGCCCCATACTGGATCGACGACGCCAAGGGCACTCTCTGTACGTCGCTCCTTTCCCACCTACCCCCATCCCTTACCTCGTTCCTCACTAACACCCCCAGTCGGTCTAACAGCCCACACCCAAAAAGGCCACATCGCCCGCGCGACCCTCGAAGCAACCTGCTACCAAACGAAAGCGATCCTCGACGCCATGGCCGCCGACTCGGGCCACGCCCTCGAGTCCCTCGCCGTCGACGGCGGCCTCTCCAACTCGGACCTCTGCATGCAGACCCAGGCCGACGTGAGCGGGATCCGCGTCGACCGCCCCGCCATGCGCGAGACCACCGCCCTCGGCGCCGCCATCGCCGCGGGCCTGGCCCTGGGCGTCTGGAACGAGCTCGAGGATTTACGAGAAGTCAACCAGACGGGGCGTCGCGTCTTCCACCCCTGCAAGGACCGGGAGACGAGCGGGAGGATGTACAGGAAGTGGGGGCAGGCCGTGGAGATGTCGAGGGGGTGGGTGCGCGGCGACGAGTGATTTGGCGTTTGGTCAAGGGCTTGGAGTAATGTTGGGGAAAAGGAGTTATTCTGTAGACAAAATAGAAGTGTCGCCACATCGGTAGCTTTGGTTAGACGGCAAGATACCACTTCACATGCAACATCCTTCTGCATCCTACCAGAGCTACCGTCCGAGGTCATCCGTCATGCGGCGGCAAATCGTCCGACAGTCGCGTGACCTACACATGACACAACCTAGCAAAGCACAACAATCGCGTCACTCACGAAGGGGCCTCAATCCACAGGTATCATCTTTATTGTCATCTGTCTCGGATGAATCCCCACAATCCGAGAGGCGGGGTGCGGGATCCCTTCCGTCTCGACGGCACGTGTCCTCCATCCACAAACACGTTCAGCCATCGTCTCTGCAATCGTCGCGAAAACGTGGGGACAAAATCCATCTTTCCCAAAGAAGAAAGAAAAAGGTTCAATGGGTCTCAAAAAAAAAAAAAAAGAACATTGCAAAGCCAATTGCTTTTTCGTGCTCGCCAAATGATTTCCGTCCCCCTCCCGGTTATGCCGACGCCAGCCAAAAATAATGATTTGGTTTCCGCCCGTTCCCCTCCCCCCTTCTTGAAAGCTCTCGAGACTTCGTGAGTGGAGTGGTGTGAATCGTATCGCGACTTGGAATTAGAAGGTCGATAAGAACAGGGGCGCACGCGCGCGGACAAGAAAAGTATAAAAGAGCTCTGCCTCGGGGAGGGAGCCCCGCGGGGGTATAGTCGTTCGAGGCCTGGTGTAGGGTTTGTGTTGTTCGTATGTTGGTGTCGTCCGTTTACATGATGATGGCGGGAATGTCGACGTTGGCCTTGATGCTCTTGTGGGGGAGGATGCTGCCACCGTTGACGTAGATCTCGTCGCCAATGGTGACGTCGTCGCCGAGGACGGTGACGTTCTCGAGGCGGGCCCACTTGCCGACGGTGCTGTTCCAGCCGACGATGGTGCTCTTGACCCAGGCGTGGTCCTTGACCTTGGAGCCGGGGAGCAGGACGCAGCGCTGCAGGCGGCAGCCGTCGCCGACGACGACGTTGGGGCCGATGGTGACGTTGGGGCCGATCTTGCAGTGCTTGCCGATCTTGGCGGAGGGGTCAATGAGGACGTTGCCGGCGTGGACGTAGGGCTCCGAAGGCGGGGCCAGCAGGCTGGAGCCCTGCTTGGTGAGGGAGGTCAGGTACAGGCAGGTGCCGGTGAGGAAGTCCTTGGGCTGGCCAACGTCCATCCAGAAGCCGGGCAGGTCGAAGCTGTGCAGCTGGCCGTCGCGGACGATGGCGGGGAAGGTCTCCTTCTCGATGGAGGTGGGGCGCAGCTCGATGCGCTTGAGGACGCTCGTGTTGAGGATGTACATGCCGGCGTTGATGCGGTTGCCGACGAACTCGACGGGCTTCTCGACGAAGCGGTCGATCTTGGAGGCGTGGCCGGGCTTGTGGACAACGACGCCGTACTTGGAGGGCTCCTCGACCTTTGTGACGACGATGGTGCCCTCGTCACCGTGGGCCTTGTGGTAGGCGGCGAGCTCCTTGAAGGGGAAGTCGCAGATGACGTCCGAGTTGAGGACGAAGAAGGGGGAGTCGTCCTTGGCGAGGATGTGCTCGGCCAGCTTCAGGGGGCCGGCCGTGTCGAGGGGCTCCGTCTCGACGGAGAAGGTGATGTTGAGGCCGAATCTCTTCTCGTACTGTTGCGGGATTTGCGTCAGCGGCAGGAACGGGGAGAGGGTTTCATTTTGCCAAAGGGTGTACCCACCTCTGCCAGGTGCTTCTCCATGACCTCAGGGCGGTAGTTGACGGCGAGGACGACGTCGGTGACGCCCGCGGCGGCCAGGGCCTCGATCTGGTGCTCGATCATGGGCTTGTTGGCGAACTCGACCAGGGGCTTGGGGAGGGTGAGGGTCTATCCGAGGTCAGTGTCACGTCGGGTGTGGCTCGCGATCTTCGGGATGCCGCGCGTCAGGGGGAGGGAGGTCGTACGAGAGGGCGAAGACGGGTGCCGAAGCCGCCGACGAGAATAATGGCTGTTGAGGGTCAGCAGCTGCATCGTAAGAGCGAATTGCGCCTGTCGGGCCGGTTGCAGATCGCGGGGTGGCAGGCAGGCGCTGGGCGGGAGCTGGAGCTGGTGCTGCAGCCACAGGGAGGGAGGGGGTTACTCACCCTTCATCTTGGAGGTATTGGTATGTGTAGAATTGGATCGTGTCCTGTCGAGGGAGGTAAGGGAGACGCGATGGCTTCCAACAAGGTGCGCGCGTGCAGACAAGCGAGTGTGATGGACCGGATGAGGGCGTAGACGTTTCTCGGGTCGAGTCAGGAAGTGGTGACAACCTGAGCTTTGACGGGGGAGTCTGGGTCTGGAAAAAATTAAATACAGCTGGGAACAAAGAGAGTGTGCCTTTCTTTCAGCTTGTGCGAGGCTTGCCGTGCTGGTATTCACAGAGGTGAGGCGTTGGAAGAGAATAAAAAGCGTTGTGTGAGCGAGCGCGTTGAATAGAGACAAGCACAGAGGGGGGGGAAGGAGGTCCAAGTTCCGGGTCCGCGTCGGAGGAAGATGGGATGCGATGTAGTTGTTGGGATGGATGGAGATGGGATAAGATGGGATGGGATGGGAAAGGGGTGGAGGCAGAGGAGAAGGGGACGGCGCGGCTTCAAAAATGACACGACATCGCCTGGAGGAGGAGGAGGAGGCTCATGAGGTACGGAGTACATGACCATACCACTACTACAGAGTACTGTTCCAGGACAGCTACCTTTGCTGCCTTTGGTTCCCATCTGCGCAGTTACTGCAGTGGTGCTTGATTGCCCCGGGATGGGGGAGGCATGGGCTGGGCTGGGCCCGGGCGCGCAATCAATTGGGCGCAGTGGGTGGGAAGCACAGGGCACCTCACCGAAGAGGGGGCCCACGTCCAGGGGGTTTGGGACGGGTACACTAACGCGGGCTGCTTCTGGCACCGGAGTAGAGGTACAGAGGGATACTAGAGACGACCACTACAACCGAGTAGAGCCTAGCAGGCACACTACGGGAGCCTCGAATTGTCTGACACATTGTGGGTGCGTGTGATTCGGACCAGATTCCCTTCCCTTCCCTTGGGTCGCGGCTGGGGGCTGCCAATCGGAGGCGGGCTGGCGACGCACGTTTACGAGGGGCCATCAGTAAGGAGTGCGCTGTTTGGTGTTGCTCGCCACGGGCTGTGTCGTGTAAGTGGACGTATCCGCACTTGGGTACTACCTACAAACCACCAAAAGTCTACAAAGTGTGCATACCTACTGCCCTCGCAGACTTTCAATGCCCGGTACACCTGTTGTTATGCCCCAAACTGCAACGCCGCAACTGCGTGGTTGCTTGCGTTGCCCGTACGCGCCATGGCCAATGCGAATTTCCATCTAATGAGCCCTCGAACCAATGGCCTCCCTCGGCCGCCCCCGCGCGATCCAATGATGCGAGTCCTGGGCCGGTCCCGGGCATAATTGCGGGCAGCCTGAGGTGCGCCGCCACGCTTAGCTGTCAGGGGCCTGGTATTGGTACCTGTACATTATTAGAGGTCCAGTCACTAGGTCCAGTGCCCCTCGTGGTTTCCCGCTGTGGCTGCCAGCAGCACCTTCCAGCAGGTGCGCCTCGGCCCTCCGACCTCCGACCTCTCAGCGGCCGGGACGGACGACCCAAAAAGCGGGGCGCCCTCGTCATCCCATCCAAGGGATCCCCCAATTTCCCCTGGCGAAATTGTTAATGCCCGCCCCATCTCACCCCTTGCTTGATTGCTCGAGGCAATTGCGAGCAGGCAGTGAGGCATCGAGTTGCCTGCTTGCCTGGGGACAGAACATTCAGCGACTCTCCGAAGAGAAAAAGAAAACCCGCGCGTAGCCGTTCCCGAATGACCTCGAACCGGGTCCCTCCCTCCACCCGCGCGGCGGCTGACCACCCCCGACCCTCAACCCGCGACCGCATCGCCCCCGGTTTGCCTCCTGCTGATGCCCGCCGCTGCGTAGGCATGGTACTATTCCGCGAGCGCGTGAAGCAACTCGCCGCCACCGAAGAAAACAGGGCAGCAGGGCTTGTGGGGGAAACATGCAGAGAGGTGCAGAGGCGACGGCAGACGGTCGTATCCGCGGCTGCCTCCGACCTCGTACGAATTCGACCGGGCAGGATTGCTGCGCAGAAAGCAATCACGGCAAGGCCAACACGAGGAATGTGCCCCAAAGTCGCATCCATTTCTTGGTTTCCCTCCCTTCCTTGGGTTTCTCTCCGATTGGCTGTGCTGGAATTAGAACAGAGACCCTCGACCGAAGATCCCGACACTCTGAGAATATCTGTCTTGAATTGATTTATATCGCAAAAAGGTATGATTGTTGGTTTGGTCCAGCGACACAAGTGTGTTGTCTGTTTTCTTTTCTCCGACCCAGGCAAGACGTCGCTGTCGTCGTGTGTCTCTCACCTTCAGTTTAAGGTGGGAGTAATAGGGGGCTGCCAGTGTCGAAAAGAATCTCATCAAAAGAGCCCCATTGCAAAAACAGCGCTTGGAATTGGGTTTGTTGGCTCTGGAAAGTGTAAAAATCCTAAATAAACCCACACGTGACCCTTATTCCCAGTTCCCAGGCTCCCAATGCATCCCAACGCCACCGTTCAGTCAGCGCAGTGTCGCAAACGCTCTTGAAGCATGATCTTCTGATATTACAAAAGCCCAAGCGGGACATCAAGACCGGGATATCACCAAAGCTAGAACACGATGAGATCGCACGCCAGCTCTCACGCTTTAAGACGCGCCCTCCAGGGGCGCCTGACAACAACACTCCAGACGCGATCCTTCTACGCAGCAAAAGCACAGTTCATAACCATCGACGACAAGGGCGTCACGTCCCCCTCCGAGACCGAGATCCGTATCGGCGACCTGGATCAAGCATTCATCTACATCGAACCGAGGCTCGGGGTCGCCAACAGGTCAGCCGTTGCGCAGCAAACCGGAATCGCGCAGGATCTGAAAAAGATTCCCGTGGTGTGCCATCACATCTGGAGATGCTGAGTCGGACTTGAGGCTGTTCGTGACAGGCCCTGTCCGTCCGTCTCCAGCCCGGCAGCGACCGTGCCTCAGACTCGGACGAAGAAGCGACGAACGAAGGAGGCGGAGCTGGACGAAGACGAGACTGACCGACGAGTACGGCCATAAATCCCAAGTCCCACAGCCATCCGGACGCTTTCCCTCCAGTTTCCCATAGTCCTTCGATATCCTGAGACGCCGACAGACCTGCCACGACTTCCACGGCCCTCTGATCTAGTCTGCAAGTATGTCCGACATAATTCACCAATCTTTCAGACCCGGAGTCGATCCTTCGATGGCACGCGCCAAGTCACCTCCATGCTTTGAACAAGGAACTCCGTAACTGCACAGAAAGACACTGGGAGCGAATTAACCCAACATCAATCTCAGCAACCCATTCAGCAACCCTCCCATCACCCAACAACCGCAAGCCTTCTATACAATCCCGCCAACCCCCAAGCACCCCGCCGCAGCCTCAACAAGCCCATCCCTCAACCCCTCGTCCACCCCTTCGCCCGTAGTCATCCGGTACCCGTTCATGTTCAAAAACAGATCCGCAGCCAGGAACGCGGCCCTCTTATTCCCGTCGGAAAACGCATGATTCAGAATAATCCTCTCAGAGAGAATCCCAGCCAGCGCAAAGACGTCCGTCTCGTTAAGATAGCGGTTGTTATTCGCCGGCGCGTCGGCGGCGGAGCGTAGAAGGGCGGGTTGTGTAGCGCCGCCGGCGCGGGAGACGTGCGCCGCGTAGGAGGCTGCTATTTGGTTTCCTGTGAGGAAGCGGATGGTTTTGGAGGGGGACATGGTGAGAGAGACGCGGGAGAATAGTGTTGCTGTTTGGAAGATGAGACTGCGGCTTGGAAGTTGGGATGGAATGACTGGAAGGGCATATGAAGCACAAGACTGTTCTTGACAAGGTTCAAGCCTCCTGGGTCCCGCTCCGGCCCCCTTCAGCCAAAGTCGGAGAGGGGCCAAGAGAGAGCTCCAGGCTCGCCCTTCCAACACCAGGACGGCGAGCTGCACCCGATGGCCACGAACTGCGCCTCCAAGGTGGTAAAGGCATCCACGTAAGTCTGGACTCCCCCCCGACTTACACTCAAACGTCCAGCAAACGCCGCCAGAAGCAAATCGAGGCACTGGCTACACACACCACTTGCAGTGCTCTCAGTAGCCGCGATCTCGCTTGCCACTTCTCGGCCACGTTCAGCTTTTCACATTGGGATGGAGGGAGGGGGGGAAGGGGGGGGGCTTGGTGTCGTCCTCGTGGCAGTGGACGGAGCGGCGGTCGACAGACGACCTCTTAGCTCCGGCTTCCTCCGGCCGTCGCTCCGGGCCCATGTAGCTGCCGGCCAGCCCGTTTCTCGACTCCGTAACGAAAACGTCGCGGACGCAAGAGAGAGAGGCGAGGACGGGAATGAAGTACCTGATGTAGTCTCCTGACTCTAGATGCCTAGAGAAAGGTCCTGCAGGACCAGCACCCAGAGAGCAAGGCGATACCTGATGAATCTCTGGTACTGAAAATGATATAAAAGGCCAAAAGATCCATAGCCCATCAATCTCTGCAATTCCTGGGCTTGGAGAGTTTTTGCTTTTTTTGCTGCGACGTAGGGCAACTTTGGCAGGCTATCATCAATCCCTTCGTTCAAGTGGTGGGTGATGGGCGTGTCTTGGTGAAGAAACACCGCCCGGGGCGGCTTCAGTGTCTGTCACTTTTCGTCTTCGTCCGTGTATTCCGGCGCGCGATACCTCGCCGACAGTACACCCAGACGACGAGAAGTAAACAACCCCGACTTTCGTGTTGGTTTTCAGACTCCTCATCCCGCCGTGACAACACGTACGCGAGATTGAAGCACCAGGCCGTGATTGGCTGCAGAAGACTCACTGCCTGGCAGAGAAAGAGGGATGTGTTGGCCGCGCCATCCGGGGAGGTGTTTAAATACCCCTCCAGCTTGTTCTGGCGCAAAAAACTCTGCGAGCGTGTTGGAGTATTCATGCGCATCTCCAGCGAGCTTGTGCTTATCGACTTGGTGGAATTCTTCACGTAAATTCTACTCCTCTGCTGCAGCTTTGACCTTCTTCCACGCACAGGTCGATCTTTCCCAATGCCGTGTTCGTCCATGAGACGATCGAAGTCGTTGCAGATAGGAATGACGTTAACAAACCCATCCATCCAGTCCAGTCTCAGAAAAGACGAGAGACAACACGTAAAATCAGCCGTCTTTCGTCTCCGCCGGTGTATCAGGCACGTGAATACCCTCCAGAAGACGGACACCAAGGACGAAGAACATGAGCCAAAAGCATTTTACAAAAGCTTCAAGTTCCTCCTTACAAAAATCCCCAGCGAAAAAAAAAAAAAAAAAAAAAAAAAAAAAAAAAAAAAAAAAACTTCGTTCACGAATTGCAAAACCATTCAAACCTGCAAAAAGGCTTTCGAAGAGCTTGATGGTCTGCTGTGGTAGAATCAGACACGAAATCCGCGTCTTGGCGGCCCTTTTAAACCTACATGTAGCGGAATACGATACCACCAAACTACGGCAAAGTCCCAATCGAAGACCATGTCTCAGTTACATAGCTCTCTGCCTCTCTCCAATCCAGCAAACACTGTAGCAGAAATAACACGTCCCCCAAAACCACGTGATCCAAGACACCCGCAAGACCTGTCTAAAACCTCCCCTCCCTCCCGTCTCGCGACCCGCCCTTGCATCCCCCCTCCGCATGCATCCCTTAAACCTCGCAATTTAGATAAAATCAGCGAGAAACCCTGCTCACCACGTTCCCATCCTTCCCTCAAACGTGGTCTTTCCTAGCGTTACAAGGTAATTAAAACCGGAGAGGGAGGAACCATCCGCCCCGCCCCCTCAATCCCGTTTCCCCCCCCCCGACCGACCGATATCCACCTCGGCTCCGGCCCCCCACCCCGCCCCGAGTCCCGGCTGTCCGGGCACACCACCCACCATCACCCACCACACCATCAAAGTCCCGTACCTGAATTTTGACAGTTTCAGGGCAGGCAGGGGTTCGAGGGAAGGGGGTAACCAACAAGCACACACACCAAGACATCACCACATGACTTACAAGAAACCCCCAGACATTCATCGACATTGCACAGAATTAAATCTTTTCCTCAGTTTGTCAAACGATCTGATTTTTTTTTTTCCCTTGGGCCTTTCTTCCGAGACATGTATAATATATATAATCATCACTATCATAAAGTCTGTGTCGTCGTTATCATCATCATGAGCGCCGGCGGAGCGAACGCTGGAAAAGGGGAGAGATCCATCCATCCATCAGTTCATCCTCTGTCATGCTTCCCCCCCAGTCTGTCTCTGTCTCCGTCCCCGGATTGTCCTACCTCCCGTATTGAAGGAACAGGCCAGATGAAATAGATCAGAGAAAGATGCCCTCCCTCCCCTTCCAGCATGCCCCCCCTCGCGCTCATCGAAAACGCAGGAGATTAATGCTTCGCTTTTTGAGGCAAGAGAGAGCAGGCGGTGCTCAGGTCGCGTCTTCATGTCGTCCGACCCGATCCTTCTACACCCTTTCCCCTCCATTCTTTTTCCCAATCTTTTCCCCCCTTTTTCGTCCCTCCAGGACGGAGAGCGAGGTTCTCGAAGCAAGAGTCTAGCCGCCACCCAATCATGATTCTTTTTTTTGCAATCTTTTGGCGAGGTTTGGCGTGATATGAATGCACAGAAAAAAAAAACAGTCCAGCCTACAGCCGATCAAACGTCGTCAGAGAAATGATAGCCGGCCGGTCAGAGTCACCTCTGCGAGAGGATCCGCCAAGGAAGCGTAACAGCAAAGAAGCGGCTCCCGGAACTGGTCCTGTGAAATCCCAGCCGTCGTAAAGAAAAAAAGGTTCCTGGTCCGGAGCGATTCCGAGAGCGGACGGCCCCGAACCTAAGCAGATGATGAAACGCAAATCCAAAGCAGAGTGCCGCGCAGAAACCGGTAGTTCTAAGTCATAAGGTCGTCATGAGTTCGTTGCAGATGATGGGGTATGCGTCGCTTTTCCCACTCCATTCGGTCCATTCGGTCCATTCGGTCCATTCGGTCCTTTTCTTGGTCCATCTTTCTTTTCCGTCTCTGTCTGTCGACCTTTTGCACTGGAATCCAGACGAGGTGGTCGACCCCTTTTATACCCCACCGGCGCGTGCTCCAGCTCTCGCCCCCCGACGCCACATCAGGCAGAAACGCGGCACGCTCAGTCAAACGACGCCGTGGAGCTGCTGCTCGAATGGTGGCCGGATCGGCGGTGGCTCTCGCGCGAGCCGTGACTGGACGAGGTGTGGCGGCTGCTCTTCTTGGAGCGGCGGCCCGTCTCGGTGGCGGGCAGCCCCTGGACGATGCCGTTGCGGGCGAGCATCCCCCCATTGACCGAGAAGTTGCGGCACACCATGAAGGCGCGCATGGCGGCGTTCTCCTGGGCCAGCGAGTCGGATTCGTACGCGAGGTCCGTCTGGTACTCGCGGCCGTTGACCAGCACCAAGCACGTGTAGCCGCTGGTGTCCCGGTAGCACTCGTACGAGGGATCCCTCCATCCGCGTCGCCGGCAGAGACCTAGATTGGATCGGTTAGCCTCTGGATCTTCCTGCGAGCTTTCCAGATCTGACGATGGCGATGGCGCAGCTGAGCAGTCGGAACCCCCGAGAGCCAGTCCCTCGCGAGGCGAACTGCATCCCAGCCCGGCTCTCCACGCCATCCCCCCTTTCGATGCTGTACCGCCCCCCCGCATGCTGTTCCCCGGGAGCCGCAACGCAGAGCTTACGTCGATCGCGCGGCGCAGGACCACGGCCCCGACCAACGTCGGGCCCCAGGGGAAAGAACGCACGGCATTCCCGCCTTTTGACGGGATGCAGGGGTAGGCACACGATCTGACCTGGTTCCCCAGGTCGTCACGGCCATGGCCCCACTTATACGGACAATTGATGATGACGACGAGGGTCAGGGAAGCAAGCATTGGGTCTCAACGCGGCGCCTGGGAAACTCAATTGACGACTTACTCTCGAGGTACTGCATGTAGAAGCCTCCCATGTTGGCGGTGGTTCCCAATGGGCCGTTATACGGTACAGGCGGTGGTTCCGGACGTGACGTGCAGGGTCAAGATGGTTCAGGGCCCGACCGCGGCACGGAAGAGGAAGTTGTCTCAGACGGACAAGAGAAGAAAGTGAAGCAACGGGCCGGGAGATGCTCCTGTCCACACGATGAGACCCAAGTCGGGGGCGGCGAGGATGCGTTCGAGCCCAACGACGAGGCGGACGACAGGGCTGTGGTCGAGGGCGGCCGGGGCTGGTCTCTCGCGCACGCTTCTACGCACCACGCGCGCCAGAGGTGTCCTTGGAGGGGTTGTATGTAAGGCGTAGGGCAGGAATCCGGGGTGGGCTCGAGGAGCAAGCGAGTATGTTATGTGACTGCGAGCGAGATAAAGAGAGAGAGGCAGCAGCTGGGATCGGACAATGTCGAGTCGGTTTCGTGGTTCCCTGGTTTAGGAGAAGAAAGGGCCCGGAGAGGTTTGGGGTGGGAAGGATGAAGAGAGTCGGTGGAAGGGGTGTTTGATGAGTTGTCTGGTGCGTGTGTGCGTTGTGTTGTGTGTGAGTGCGTGTGGGTGGACGCGGGTGAGGTGTGCAGTGCGTGTGTGCGTGTGTGCGTGTGAGCGTGTGGGTGGGTGGGTGGGTGGGTGGTGGTAGCAGTGGCGGTGATGGTTGTAAGTTAAGCTACGGGAAATACGTATCCAGGGCTTCCTCCCGCTCTTTGGGTTGCAGGAAAAAATCAACGGAACCACGGACGGAGAGACATGTGTCTGCTTTAAGGTATTGCAGAGAAGGGGGGAAAAAAGGTGCGTTCTCTTTTTTTTTTTTTTTTTTTTTTTTTTTTTTTTTTTTCCTCTCCTCTGCCTTTTGCTCGACGAACTAGTGCGGGGGCAGGGGGTGGAGGGGGTGGAGGGGTGGTGGTCCAGCAACAGGCCAAATACAGTCCAGGTCCAACTTCAACAACATATGTAAAGGTACATTAGATCATAGGTACAAGGGGGACCAGGAAGCAACCGCTCGTCGTTGCAGCAGCGTGTGGTAATAAGAAGCTGCGGCGGCAACGGCAGCGGCTGCGGCAGGAAATGAGGGACCGGACATGAGGGGGAGGGGGGAGGAGGACACTGGAGCCACCTTTGGTTCTTGGACGAGACAACACTTGAAGAGGGCCGGCTCGGATAGGGTTCAGGAGAGGACGACAACGGCGTGCTGCTTTGCCGGTCCCGGTACAATACGGTGTTCTTGCTCCTCTTGTTGATGCTGCTGTTGGGATAGAGAACGAGAGAAAGCAAAAGAGGGGAGAGAGCCGAGGAGCGGACAGGGACCGCAACAGAAAGACAGGGAAAATCGGACACGGAGGAAACTGCACAATGGGGTGGTTCTCTTAATTTTTGGTTCGAGATGCAAGCGGCGATGCGGCTCTCGAAAGAGGTGTGACCCATGCTTTGCTGCGTTGGCTCGTCTCGTTGCCAGAGGATAAAAACCCGCTGGAGACTAGGCAGCTCCACCGCGACACATTGGGGAGGAGGAGGAGACCGGGAGGGGGGAGGGGGGAGGTGGGAGGGGGTACATAGTGTACCAGCATTATCCATCATCGCTGGGCCAGGGCCAGGGCCAGGGCCAGGGCCAGGGCAGCCCAGACGAAGATCTGCCTCTGTGCTTTTGAAAACTGTGAGAGGTTCCCTGCCATGTACAGTCGTAGTTATAGCCTACAGAAGAGAACAGCACTCGCTGCGGCCCTACCCCAGCGTCCTGTGGCATGTACTGCAGCAGTCGTGCTCATGTATCCGTGCCGTCATGGAAGAAAATCGACTCGATGGCGCTGTTGGTCGTGTTGCTGCGAGCAGCCCTCGAAGATCGTGATTCTGTCTTCAGATACCACCGCCGCCTGCTTGCTGTTGGTCCCCAAAAGGCCCTACCGTCCGGTCATGTCTCCGAACACCCGGGTTAGACTTTTGTTCTGTTGGGGCCCGGACCTGTGGCCCTCTGCCGACGACATCATCGTCACAAGCAAAGGCGCGCGCCTCTCGAGGCACGTACGGGACACATGTACATGCGGACGCAGGCGGTATACATGGGCGCAACTTTGGACAAAGTCTCTCCGACCGTGTGGCCCGCCGGGTCGCAGGTCGCAGGTCGGGCTGCTTTAGCTGCGCTCTAGGGGCTGCTGTACAGCAGGCCCAGATGGGCAATCTCGAGACGGCTTGTGTAAAAAGATCAAAAGACCGACAGAAGAGACGAACAAGCGAACATGCAGAGCCGGTGGCGAAATGGAACCATTCAGAAAAAATCAGGGCCCTATGGCGAACCGACCTGGCCTCGATGGTTGGATCCAGGTCGTCAAAGACAAATTTCCAGGTACACTTCACTTCCTCCGTGCTGGCCAAGCAACTCTGGACAGGGACAGGTGCTGGCCCTGGGCGCTGGATAGAGTCGTTTCGGGCTTATCATGGCGAGTCAAAACGCCGACCATGCTTATTTGATTCTCCTGCGCTGCTGTGGAGGGATATGCCCGGTCAGGGTCGAGCGGCCCTATGCCTGTCTTGCGGGAGCGTGGGGAGAGACAAAGGACGACCCTTGGGATGAGAAATCATCGAACGTCCGAGGTGAGCGTGTTAGCGGCGACCACCTAATGCAGCTGTAGTCAATCAGCGTAGAGGGCCGGCTAGCACCTGTGGACGATTCGTTAGCAGTATGTCAGAGGTGCGTCTTCGGTATTACTGGTGCTGGTGTCGGTGCTGGTGCTGGTGTTGTTGCTGGCTGGCGGTGTTGCTGGTGGCTGACGCCGTCTTCCCACCGCCACTTGGGCGTCTCCGCGTGTCTGTCACGGGCCGAGCATCTCTGCTGCTGTTCGGTCCCGCCAGCATCGTCACGCATGTACGTATGAGGCCATCTACTCTGCTTGCTGGGCTTGCACCGGCCGTCGACGGGACTAGACTCGGGCTCGGAATCGGGGGAAATAAGGACCCCAGCCAACGTCGACATGGAGTTCTCTCCTCCCCTGTTGGCTGGTGCTGCTGCTGTTGCTACTGCTGGGCGCGTCCCTGGGCGCGTCTGCCTGTCGCTTGCGCTGCGGGATCCGAGGTTGAAGATTGCAACGACCACGGCGACAACTTGGAAGGTGACATTGCGAGACCGTCACAGAGGGACGACGACGGCGACGGCGAAGCCCAGGAATCGGCGGCCAGCGAGCCAGGTTCGTCCGCGTCGTCTGTGCCATGTCAGGCAAGGCCTGGCCGTGCTATGCGATGCTAGCTGGGACAGGGCCTCAGCAGGGCCAGGCGCCGGGGCCACGTTTGGGATCAGCCAGTGGCTCCCAATGATGTGCAGCGACCGACGGGCGATTCGCACGGCATCATCCAAAGTCAAAACGGCTCGTTGGCCAGTCTCGCCTCGCAGCGCGGTGTCGAGCAGCACATCGTACCGGTTTGTGCCCAGTCAGAGACGGCAAAAAAGAACGCTGCTATTACCAAGAAGCTCGACAAATCAGCGGCACGAGAAATAACAACAATTCCCCGGGGAGCAAGTGATGTGCACCGGTACAGGGACCGGCGTAGCGAATCAGGGCCCGTTTCTCGGCCGCCCGTTTCGCTGGCTCGGAGCGTCTGTCAGCATGGGGGGGGGGGGGGGGGGGCAAGACCCCCGACTAAAATAGGAACTCCCGGAGGCGAGACGCTTGTCCAGCGAGGTGTCGTCGTTCCTGGCAGCCCGATCGTCCGTTGATGGCCGTTGCTGGCGCTGGCTCTCGCTGGTACCGCCGGTGAGCGCGGGCGTGTCCTCCTGGTGTCGCTTCCACGGCGTTCTCCAGGGAACAGAATTCGATGGCACATGAGGAACGAACGACGGGCGTCCGGCGGCCAACCAACGGCGAGAATTTAGACCCATCCCCCGGCGGGCGGCAGAGGGCCCCGCGGTCGAGATTGCAAGGTCGGTGAAGGGGGAGGAGGGGGTTCGTCATCTCTCATCTCTTGTCGATGTGAGGGACCTGGACGACGTGCATGAACAGTTGCCAGCGCCGCGCCGAGAAGAGGCTACTGGAAGTGGGTTCGACGGCGGCGAGATCCATCGGCATGGGGGAGGGTTTAGACGAGCAGCGAACAACCAGCAGCCGGCGAGAGCTTCTTCCGGCCAAGCAGAGGCAGAGAGACTGAGAGAGAGCAACATAAGTGGTCTGGGGGTGGGATGAGCGGCATGGCATCGGAGGAGGGGAGGGGTGCGCCGTTATCGTCTCAACGGGCCTGGCAGAACAACTGCAACAACATCTGCATCGCTCCATTTCCCCCTCTCCGGCGACGTTTGTTTATTACCGGCCATCGGATGCCGTACCATCTGCACTTGAGGTAAGGTGGGTAGACTCGACCTAAGAAAGACAAAGGGTCCTGGGCTGTTGTTGGCCCCAGGGCAACGCGGTGTAGATGGAGGTAGAGATGGACGTACCATTAGTCCATTAGCAGACGGTCGAGCAGGTGAGGCAAAAGTCTAAAGGCACGAGACGCGGAGGCGAAGGTGGATGGGCCGAATGGAGAAGGCCCCGAGGCCAAGCGAGGGGAGGTCGTTGGACGGCCGGATGCGGACATTGACGGCGACAGGTCCGAGTGGTAGGAGAGGAGAAGAGAAGGAGGCAGGATAGCAACGGCGAATGGCGGCCGGCGATGAACGGCGTCAAGGTGAGCAGGAGGAGAGGAAGCAGTTGCGTGGTGGTTCGGTGTTCTTGGTGAGTGGTTAGAATGTTGAGGTGGGGGGAGAAGGACCCCGAGGGCGTGGGGAGGTACCTGGGTATCCTAGGTACGTATCCCAGCCTATGGTGAGCTGGTGAGGTGCCTGAATGCCCGGAGTGAGGTAAAGCAAGTACGAACACTACGTACCCTCGGTACCGGGGCGTGGACGTTGCAGCATTGGCATGAGCAGCATGAGCGAGATGCAGAGCGGCGGCTGGTGCGCGCGAAAAAGGCAGAAGGGCTAAGGTAAGGCAGGCAGAGAAGCGCAGCTGTACCATGCAATGATGAGCTGGCAGTGCCGCTCGATGGGATGGGAAGGGGGAGGGCAGGACAGGGCAGGGCAGGGCGAGAATCAGGAAACCACGCCGCGTCGTTCGTGATTGCGAATGGGACCGACACCTTCGGTTCGGAGAGAGAGTAAGGAGAGGTACCTGGGGATGAGGCAAGGTACGTACGGCGCATTCGGTGCCGACCTTTGCTCCTTCCTCCATTGCTGTTTCCGTCCATCCTTCTTGTTGTTGCTGTTGCTGCAACTTGCAGGTGCTGCTGCTCATCGGTGAGGTCACGATACCTGCCCCGCTCTGCAGTTGAGGAGGCATCACATCTCTGGTAGGTACTCCGTACCACTGCACTGCACCTGATGTCCCATCTTCGTCTCCATCTCCATCTCCATCTCCATCCATCTCAGTCTCCGCCATCATCTCTCGAGTTGCCTTACACTAGCCCATGTCCAATCTCTGGTAGCAGGCCATGCACGGCAGGCTCGCACGCAGGATACCTTGCCTTATTGCTTGGGCAGATTGCCGCGGGCGAACTGCTCCTTCCTCAACCGCCCGCTCACGATCAGCGAATCGCCCGTGCCTTCCTGCCGAAGCGATCTAGAAAATGATGGAAGGCGCCAACAGGAGGAAGCCGCTCACCAGTGGCCAGTCCGTACTCCGTACCACTCAAACGGAAGCTGCGTCCCGGGCCCTTTCTTACCCACGCACGACGGGAAGGAAGCAACCTACAAGTCGAGCTGCCTGGGCTCCCTCCGCACCTGCCTTCGTTACAGGTACAGGTACAGCTGGAGGTAGAGTACTTGCTGAAGTTGCTGGCGGGCAGAGTCAAAAGTCCACGGTAGGGAAGGCACCCCACCCGAAGTACTTTCCATCCTTAGCGCGCGCTGTAGAAGCCGCCCTCCCCTCTGATTCGCCAATTGCACCTTCTGGAACCCCTGCCCTCCATCTCTGGTATCGGGGCCTCGCTGGCTGCCCCGCCGCCCGTCCTACCGTCTCCACACTAGAACCCCTCAAAATCGGCGCCGACCCTCACCTGCAGGCAGGCAGTCTAACTGTCGACGGAGCGGTGGCTGGAGTCTGGACGTGAGGTGACGTGACTTGCACGGCTACGCGCAGGGCCTTTTTTTTTTTTTTTTTTTTCCCTCTTTCCATGACACATTGCTATCGTCAGCAGCAAATGACCGACTGCCGACAGACCCTTCAATTCCCGCACCTCTGCGTCCTCGCCTGCGACCAGGAGGAAGAAAACACATCAGGTCGAAACGCAAAGGTCCTGAAGCAATCCAGAGGAAGGGCTAGGGGGGACGCGGGGCTGGCATCATCCCCGTCGTCCAAGATCTGGTGATCCAGCAATCCCTCCGAGAGCACGGCCGCAACACCCCAAATTTGGACGCCGGACAGGGAACATGGATCTGGGGATACCCTCACCCAAGCCCGGAATCCCTCCCGAGGCACTCTGTCGTTGTCTCTTGGTGTGCCCATGCTGAAGGTGCTGTACAGTTCCGACTCGACTATCTTTCGTCGTCCCTACCAACCAGCAGCACCTCGCAGTAAAGAAGTATCCGAGGAGGCCGCATCTTTCTCGTCCTCGTCGTCTCCGGCTCGCCTCGGCCGACGGAGACCTCCCGGACCCTGTGCCGCCGCCTCCGCCGCTCGCTGTCCGTCCCACAGCCTCCATTCGGTCGAGTCCAGCGGCAACCCGCTGCTCGGGTTCTCCTTGTCCACCGTCGCCTGCGGGATCCGGTGGCTCGGGAATACAAGTTCGTGATTGCGCTGGTGCCCCTTCTTGTGCACCACGCGTACCACAGAGCGAGCGTGCCGTGCCCCGTCCGAATGCTGGCCTCGCAGGGTTGCCGTCGATAAAGGGTGTGAGGGGCGAGACATCAGGGACCCCTCCTCCCCAGCAGCCTGCCACACCCCGCCAGAATAAGGAAACACTGCTGGCCTTCTTTCAACGTCATCCGCTCTGGCGGCCACCCTAATTTCTGTGGTTTGGAGAGGCGTCCATTGGACACCACCGCAAGCAGTCCCGAGAGGATGGGGTGTTCGTCGTCGAGCACACACATACAAAATGCATTAAAGGGCGTCGCACCTCGAGCTGCAACTCCCGTTGGGACTGAGGTCGCACCGCAGACTAGACCGCCGTTCTACCGTTCCGGCTGCAGCAGCCATACCACGCCATCGCTGGCCCGGCTCTCGCCCGTCTCCCCATGCCACGAGAGACAGATGTAGAGGAAGATGGAGAGCAAACGAACGACCGGCGATATGCCGCCCGCCGTCGAACCCACCCCGCCGGGCCCAATCTGGACATCTCCTCGCACGCCGTCCGTAGAGTGTTATCATCCGACGACGCGTCCTGTCCTGTCTCCTCCAATAACACGAAGGAGTGCTGGCGGCGGCCAGTTTCTGCGGCCACGACGCGATATCAGAGAAGGGCGAAAGGTTGAGCGAGAAAGAAGCAAAAAGAGGGGAGCTCCGCCCGCGTCCTGGCCCTCGCGTCGCAGTATGACAGCAAAGACATCTGCGCCCAGGCCCTGCGCGACTCCTGTAAGGCGAGATGCGCCAATCGAACCTCGCGTGGCCGCCATGGGTCCGGCCAGTCTGCCGGGATCACCCACCAAGCTCGCAGCACGCATGTCTCTCATCGGGGTCTGGTTCTTGGGCGGTTCTCCGTCTCCGTTGCCCCCCCTTTTGCACTGGGCTGGCCCGGCTGGGCTGTGGGTTCATGTCTCGAAGCTCCGGCAGCCGGCCATCCTCCCAAGCCTCAAGGCAGAGAGGCCGCACGTCTCTACACACGTGGAAACGGGTGGCCTCCCGTCTCGAGCACGAGAACCGTCGCGGCAGAGGCATCAAAGTGGCGTGTTGCAGGGACCCAAGCCGCCAGATTGGCCGCCGCCAGGGGGCGGAGGCGGGAATGATGTGCATTCGCCGCCACCGGAAGAAGCAGTGAAGAGACGGTAGAAGATTCCTTCTCGTCGTCGGTGGTGTGTGGGCGTTCGTAGACGGTACATGCATGGTTGACTGACTCCCTGTGAGATCTGTGTCTGGCCCTGGTTTCTATAGGGCCGGACGAATACTGTGTGTATTACATGCCCATCGCCAGACTTCTATGTCTCTGTCTTTCTCTCCTATAAACATGTCCGATTTGCGCTCTGCAGCTGGCGTACAGGCGTTCCTAATGCACCTCGACCTTTCGGGCCCCCTCCGTCTGGAAAACCCATCCACGTACCACCCTCAAAAACGAATGGGGGGCAAAGGTATCCTGCACCTCCCACATTGCCGTGATGAGTTGTCCAAAACGTTTGCAGCCTGCGATCCCTGTCCGGGATCTCCGGGGTCTGAACTGCAGGCGACACACACCCTCCGTAGTGTTTGGTTCCGCACCTCCCCTATCTTTTCGCCCACGGGAGCTTGGATCCTCATTAAAGGAGATGCCCACCAGTTCGTGTAAAAATTCCCACGTGACACAGCACCGCACTCTTTCTCTTTCTCATCCTGTACATAAAAGGGTGGGAAGAGGGGGGGGCGGTCGCCTCCGAGGCGACCCAGCGGCGTTCCGGTCCTCAATCAGTGGCGACCATGTTCCTAAAATCCCTGCTTGGAAGCAAAGTACGCCATCATGTCGTCGACGCTGTCCTGGGGGATGGTGTAGACGGGGTGGATCGTCCCGACGCGGTCCTCCTCGTCAAAGATTTGCGCGGCGGCGTCCTCGTCCTCGTCTGACACCCTCCACCTGGGCTCCGGGAGGATCGTGTCGTCGTCGTCGTCGACGTAGGTGAGGTCCCAGCGGTGCTGGGCGGAGCTGAGGCCGGAGAGGACGTAGCACGTGTGGTAGGCGTCGGATGGCCTTGGAGTCAAGTCAGCAACGCCAGATAATCATCGACGACGTTGACGAGAGTCGACTCACCTGCTAGGCTTGTCGCGAAGACCGCCGCGCTTGGACCGGTCCTGGCCGCAGCACAGTATGTACCGGATCAGGCCCTCGCGGCTGTACAGGCTCCCCTGGTGCGGAACCCGTCGGCTGCCGCCGTCCCCGCCGTCGTCGTCGTCGAGCTCGCTGGCGCCCTTGAGCACGGCGTCGATGAGCGGCCAGCACCCGCCGACCCAGTGGCTGTAGCAGCCGTCGACGAGCTTGTTCGTGCGACCGCTGAAGCCGCCCTCCGGGGCGTACTGCCGCGACGAGAGCCAAGAGATGAGCCGTGGCACGTCGAGGTACCTGAGGCGGGAGACGAGTCAGCAAAGCCGTTTTCTGCACTGCACTGTCGCTGCGCTGCACTGCGGTGCTGTCACTCCTTGAGTGGACGGACGCGACGGGGGGGGGGGGGGGGGGGGTTTTTTTGTTGTTGGGGGGGGGGGGGGGGGGGGGGGGGGGGGGTCTATTCGTACTTGGGGATGATGCGGTGCGGAGCGTCGAGGATGGAGAGGCAGCCCAGGGCGCAGAAGGCGTAGGCGCCGTGCGCCTCGCCGTCGGGCTGTCCCGATATGCCTCCCTCGAACGTTTGACCTAGGTAGGCAATTGGTGAGCGGCGAAGGCAACCCGGGGCTAAGGCATGAACTTACATCTGCGTACATAATCCGCCAATCCGGTGAAGAGCGTGGGCCGGTCGGGCGTCCAGGCCGGCGAGTCGGTCGAGAGGTCCAGCGGGAGGTTGAGGAGGGTGGCAATGACGGCCGCGCAGTAGGCTCCCCTGAGCATGTTTCGTCAGACCACGGGGGGAACTCTGGAAGAATGAAGCTGGTAGTGGTGCACCTACCTGACGTCTACCTCTCCGCCGAGCGTCATCTGGATGCCGCCGTCGGGCTGCTTGAGCGAGCAGAGCCACCTCCACATGGACCTCCGGTCAATGACCTCGTAGGCGTCCTCCCCACCGACGATGGCCAGCGCGAGGACGACGGCGTACGTCGTGGCGAGGTGCGAGTTCTGGCCGTGGCCGCCGCCGACGCCGCCCGAGGGGTTCTGCATGGTGCGCACCGTGGCGACGAGGTCGGACCGGTACGCGGCGGCGTCGAAGCCGAGCAGGGCGAGCGCGTTGAGCGACCAGTACAGGAACCACGGCCTGCTGGCGTCCGCGGCCACGTAGGGGGCCGGGAAGCGCCCGAGCTGCTTCTGGAGGAAGCGGACGTGGTTGTCGCGGAGGAGGCGCGGCACGCCGCGGGCGTTGTGGTCCTGCGAGGGGTCGGTCGCGGAGAGGAAGGGCACGCACTCGCGCGCCGTCTGGTCCTGGGCCAGGGAGGTGGCCGTCTCGAGGGCGTCGCGGACGGGGGGCGGGGAGGTGAAGAGGGCCGGCACGACGGGGGCGGCGGCGGTTGAAGGATGCCCGGAGGTGCTGTCGTCGCTGGAGTAGTCGACGAATTCCTCGTCGACGTCGCTCTCCGGGCGAGACGCCGGGGTGGAACCGGCCGTGGCGGCGGCGGTGGCAGCCATGTCCGCTGCGCGCTTGGTGAAGGTGACTCTGGGGCGGCGTTTGAGAGGTTTGATGCGGGGTCTCATCTCACGACGCAGGCGTTGCGGTGGTCTTTGCGATGCCGGGTCTGGGTCTCTCTCCTGGTGTGGTTCCGTGAGAGGCGCCAGCTTCCGTGGGTGGCCTCAGTGTCTCATTTCCGTCCTTGCCGCGCGCGAGTGTCGAGGCCGCGATGCGGTTGCGGTTGCAGTTGCAGTTGTAGTTGCTGTCGCTGTCGCTGTTTCGTTGTTCGATGGCGACGTCCGGCAGGCACTGCCGGGCACATGTGGCCGCCGGAAGGAGGTTGATTTTAGTGGGACAGGCTGATGGTGATTGGTCCGTAGTCTCCACATTCACCGAAGCGCCAGACGTCACCTCACGATGTCCACATTGTTCTCTTTTCAACGCTATTGATCCCCTACAATGAATGCCAACACCATCACAACTTTATGGACTGTTGCAGTAATCAATTTAATTATCAGGAATATGGGGTTTCATGTCGTAGTTGCTGTGATATAGCCTTCATTGGAGACCCGAGACGACCGTGCCTCTGGCCCTCCAAGCCGTCTACAGAAGAAGCGCAACATGCATAAATCTGGATCGGAAGCGCCGGCGTACCAAGCCAGTCTCTCAGTTCTTTGCACGGTGAAGGCTGGATCCGTTATGAAGGTGAAAGACCCCCGAAGCTGTTGTTGAATCTCCGACAGTACTTTCGATCTCGAAAATCTGGGGTTCGAGTCTTCAACGACCAAGAAAAAATTCCTTCTCTTCTTCTCGCTGCGAGACCGAAACGTGCTTGAACTATGCAAGTGAACTGGTATCACGATGGGATCACCTCCTGAGCTTCATGAGGACTTCACCTACTAGCTCCCTGAGCTCTGTCACGAGATGCCCGCGAGCCAGCACGGCCGCCCTTCTGCTTAGCCGAAGGTGTGTAGATCCAATTGTCTCGGACTTAATATGGTGCGCCTGCAGTGATGGTTCTGTTACAATCGAAAGGCAAGAATAGACACGGCAGAGTCAGATGCAGACACTACGGTGCCATCAACATCAACACAGCGCTCAGTCATCGTGATAAACAGAGAAGCCTACCCTGGTCTCCTCCTCTCCCTTTTCACCTCCAACTTGCCAAACTCTCCTACGATGCTTCACCCAGACCCGCACATCATCGCTCCGGCTGCCGTCTGGCCCCGGGCTCAAGTCTATCCAGGTCTCGACTCTCCATCTCCCTAGCCAGCTCTGTTGAAGAAGACGACGAGACATGTATTCGTTCTCTATTCCACTCCCAGGTCACCTCGAGGCCTGCTGAACATGCATTCGTGGGCAGAGAAGCATGGTGAACCACTTTGGCAGCGACATATCGCCCTCTTAGCCAGTCTCTGGAGGGAGCCTGGGAGCACCTCCATCCTGCCCCTCCCCCACGAACGGAGCAATTCGGCATGGTGCCGCTGCTGCTCGGGTTCCCTTCGTCGAGCTACTAGTCGTACGAGCATCTTCCATCTCCGTCTCGTCTACTCCAATGATTGGTCCGGGCCGGAACAGCCAGACGGGACGTACTATCGACGGCTTTGACGTCCATCCCCCTCGAGACTATTTCGCTGCCGTAGGTGACGTTCCTTAGACTGAAAACATCTGGGCTGTCTCGGACGATTCCAAGAGCTGGCTAAGAGGAGACCCGGAACATCTCAGGTACTTGAGTCCAAGACGGAGAGTGAACCAAGTAGACTCCATCTTCACGCTGCGACTTACTCCACGAGGATGTAGCAGACGACTTGAAGATCCGAGTGGCAAGCCTGATTGAAATCAAGCTACAAGCCCCGAGTCCGTTTCATCTCCAAGTTCAGAGTGCCCAAGAGGACTTTTCGAGAACAACACACCACGCCCTGCACCTGCAGACACACAAGCGAGACACCCAGGCCCGTTGAGGCTTGTCGCCCAACAAGTTGTTCATAATTACGGAGCCCTCGGTTTCCAGGAGCAACTCCGACTGAGGTTGTCCCGCTTGCCTGTGCCGATTCTCGCCCGGAACTCTCTCTTCCGGCCTCAGGGATAGATGCATGCCGTGAACATCTTGGCGAGACGGCTTCGGGGCGAGAAGATCTGGGGAACTGTGACAGAGGGCGACTACCCAACACCCGTATGAACAGACCGCCATCCTCGGGCACGGTATGACATCTGGAGCTCATCGCCCCCGAGACGCGATCAAGCTTTAAACATGGTTCACGACGCATCCTGAACAGCAAACGAGCCGGTGAAAACCTGGGAGCCCAGTGCCCACGCCATCATTCACGGCATCGTTGAGATCATCACGTTCGGTTGTCAAGCCCCCGGGCGTGGATCTGCTTACATGTGCTGTCCTGTCACTGGGAATAGCCATCGCCAGAACTCCCGTAACGCAGTGTGAAGTGTCCCGCCGAGTCTTCAATCAAGTTCCTGGATGGATAGAATCCGATTCTAACGTGAAAGAAACTAGATGAAAAAGATGAGCGGGATGGGTGAGCTGAGCAGAACAACTGCAACACATCCAACATAGATATCATGACTGATGCCTCCTCGTGATGAACACGCAAGAAGATACACATCGGGACTAGCTAGAAAAGACAACAGCCTTGGGGAAAACAAAACCCCTAGGAGCATTTCACAGCAGCAACCCTCCCCCGACTCACCAACAAATTCGGTCTTGACGTTTCGGAGCTGTTGGGGGCGTAGAGATTCGGGGGGTTCAACGCGACGATGCCCATTGCAACTCCAGTCGCAGTTTGCAATCCTTCCTTGCCACGGCCGCCACATACGCCGGATTCCAGGTAGGACGGGGCAGCAAACGTCACTCACCCCTTCTCGGACCAGAAAGAGAATCAAACTCCCAAGGTCAATTCAGGTAGACGAATACCATGCCCACGATACCTCTAACTCTTAGAGCCAGCAGAGCCGAGTCGAATACTCATCATAAGAGCTATGCCTCTACTCAACAAACTCAACCTACAGTACGAAAAGAACCCGCCTTGTGTCGAAAGCATTACCGTCGGTGTTGGAAACCTCCGAAGGACGTCGAGGTACCCGAGGGAGCAGCAACTTTGCAATTTCATCACTGCAGCGCACAGCCAGAGCACGTTCTCATCCCAAATACCAGACGTCCACCGCACCACGGACGCCTCGTTTGAAATCCCATCGAAGGGAGATAGACTTTGAACAACCGCCCAGACTCCCGAGCACGTCCGTTCATCCAATGGCCTCATCCGATCCAACAGACGCGGTTCATCTCAAAACACCAAACTCCCTAAACTTTGCAACAACGAAGACACATTGAATAGTCACGGTAGTTCAGCGATTCTTCAGCAACAGACCACTCCAAGCCAAGGTCACAACCAACCTCAATTCACTTACACAGACCAAAGGCAGTCTCCAATGAGTCACCCAGCACGCGTTGCACAAGTGTAGCCGCCAGGAGCTTCCGCTCAGCGTTTCAAGTCTTGGACACGTCAGGCCCCTCGACTCGCCCCTCCGCACCATCCGGGCCTTGGGCACACATCAACGAACCCAACTCCTCCTCACCCCGCGAATCCTCAGCCACGCACTTGCCCCTCCCGTCCGCGGCCTCTCAGGAACGGCAACCAACAAACCCCATCGCCGTGACCCCATCGCCGTGTCCGTGTGGAGAGCACTCATTAAACTTGCGTTATCAATCTAGCAAATACCTCCACAACCCCTCCAGAGAACCCATCGGACACTTGAGAGAAGAACTTGCTTCGTTGAAGAACGCAAGAGAAGATCTCGTGGCGTGACTTGCCCAAGCGCCCCCAAATGCGTGTGTTGGCCATGTACCTCCACCCCCCGGCCGGCCAGCCGGGGATCCGACTGGAGCCAACGCATCCGGGGCCCCTCCCGTGCCTGCATAAGGAAAGAAAACAAGCAAGGAAAAAAAAATTACGGCCATTGTCATCGACGGGAAAACAAGCCTCTGAAGCTATTCATGAACCGTTCCCACGTTCCCACGCCAAAAGGGTACCGCGGGGGAGGGGACACGAACACGCCTTGATTCTGTGGCTCGTGCCTCGTATGACTGTCCTACGAGAACGCACCTCACAGTGGTGACATATCTGACGTCGAATCCTTTTCAGCTCACCACTCAAGATGGAACAAGCGGTCAAGTAGAGGCCAGTGGCCTCAGGCTCCGAGCGCTCCCGCTAGAGGACAGTTTCGAAGGCGCCGTTGGGTGTTCGGACTCGCCTGCCAACGGCCTTTTGCCCGACAGCAAAAAGGGTCTAGCCATAGCGTCGAAATAGATAGTCGTATGCCCCTCCATACGTCAAATGCGAGACTTGGCATGTGCCCTGCCCCGCGTTGAGGCTTGAAGCACCTCAACCTCGAGGGGAGGACGGTGCTCTCGACAACCACTGGGCCATCGCTTGCAATCTGAGATCGCCTTCATCTCGGCGAATTGAGTTGTCTCATGCCGCCTAGCGCGGTAGGGCGAGCACGAGGACCCGATCGAACTCTCGATCGAGCTCAACGCATCGCCCACAGCTGACAGAGGCCACGGTGCTCCTGTCTCGACAGCCGCCCAGGCTAGGCCAAACCAGACGCCAGAGGGGCATTACTTGCATCACGTAATGCAAGGAAGACGCTAGACTGACTGGCAGAGGCTCTCTCGGGCGAATGATGGATTCCCGCCAACGGCCGGCAATCTGCGCGGCACCGGCGGACGTGATTGGTCGGCGGCGGCATGGGAAGCGGCTCGAGGCGTTTTCAATCAGACAGGAAATCTCACACCGCACATTCGAGATCCAGGGGACGGCCTGCAGCCCGGGCTGGTTTCTTTTCCTGTCCGCGAAGGCGGGGAGACACGACGGTGCCTGAGCGACCCCTTGCCTGGGTTGCTGAAAAGCGCCAATGGCAGCGCCATACAAAACATGACTCTCGCAGTGCCTGCCCCTCCTCTGCACCTCTGCAATTCTGGTCGGGGTTGGCCATGGAACTGATTCACTTTAGCACGAGAGTTCGCAGCGAAAGACGAGACAAACGGATCTCTGGCTCGGATTCTGCCTCGTGCGACGTCGGCTTGGGCGGCACGACGGGTGAGTGCACCAGGCCACGCGCCACTTTGGCCTTTGAGCACCCATCCGATCCGTCCGCGTGGGGAGTCTCTAAAAGTCCTCCTGGCCGGAGAAACCTCTCACCGCGGACGTCGTCAGTCGTCACTGGTCAGTCAGCGAGGTACTTAAGCTGCAAGATGATGTGCCATTTTTCATGCCTTGACTGCAGGCGGCCGAGAGCTGGTAGGTGGCACGAATCGCCGTCGAGAACGGCGCCGCTCGGAGTGGGCACTGGGCACGTCGGATCAACACCACCACCACCACCCGAGAACAGAGCAGGGTGCAGGGTCTGGACGTCGTCGCTGCTGCAGCGCTGCTGCTTCTCAAAAAGAGGAGGAGAGCGGGAGAGACGTAGATCTGGTGCGCCTTATTTGCGGGAGAGGCCAATGGGCGAGACGTGCGCTCGCGGCAGCGAGGGCTAAAAAAGACTCCCGCCCGTGACGCTGATCGCTGAGGGGGCCACCAGACGTTGTGACATTGCGAGGTCGGGGTGTACCCTGAATGTGCGCCCTCGTTGCAATATCGCGAGGCCGTCTTCAGACATTATCCGTGGTGGGAGTGGGGATTAGCCCGTCGTGTTGAGCTGCTGCTGGCTGGCGCTGCGGCGCGATAAGCTGGTCTCCTCTTGCGCGCAGGATGCCTGGACCCTGTAGGATGCAATTGAACGCGCAGAAGTACATTGTACGCATTGCAACTTGCGTGTGCTCGCTCTCATACAAGTCATCTGCAACTGGTGTTTGACAGGTCGATGGCTGTGCGCCATGCCCCTCATCTCGTTCGAGCTAGAGGGAGATCTGCTGAGGCCTCGCGACGGTCTTTGCACCGGCCCTCCGCGATCCACCTCGTGCTCGGACTGGAGGGCCAACCACCGGGAGGGTGACAGCCGTGACGACACGAACCGTCGGACCACCAGGCCACATGATTCGAATCCGTCAGGAAGAAACCATTACGGCGAGCATTATCGCAAGCTGCGTCCTGCGTGCGACCCGTGTACTGTGTAGCAGCGAGCGAGTTCCGCACATCAACGGCGTATCGCCAGGCACCTCCGTCAGGCCAAGCACCCGGGTTCGAGCGAGCATTGAAGGCGTCGTAGCATTGAGGCGTCGTCGTAGCATTCGACGAGATGGCCGGACGCGGCTGATGCAAATCGCAAACCAACAACAATGCAGGATTCTCTTCCGAGGCCTAGAGGCTGTGCAGAGCCCGGCAACAGGCGGGGTCGGCGCTGCAAGAAGACAATCCGGACGCACGTCGTCTCCACGATGTGGGGGAGACAGGAGCATCGGAAACATCAGGTCGCCTGGCCCGCGGCGGCGCGGCGACGTCGAGCGAGGGGCACAGGCTGCGAGCGAGGGTTGCGTTGCGGGTGCGGGCGAACTGAGCCAATGCCAATAGTGGCCTCGTCTATCTGCAGCGGGGACTGTAACGACGAGACCCGCGGCGACGAGGCCCTCGGTCCTTGGTCGAGCATGGCAAGCAGACGGCAAACAAGCTTGTCCGGTCGTATTATTGCCGGGGCTCGGGGCTGGTCTGGTCTGGTCTAGGTAGGTAGTCTGCTGCGATGGCTTAGTCGGGCTTGTTGAGCCGGTCCGGTCGCAACAAGCGTCGAGTCCAGGCTGGCTGGCGTTGCCAACATTGTTGGAGTCTTCTCTCGTGGCCACCAACAAGTACAGCGTGTGAATGTATTCCGTATTCGCCGCCGCACACGTCTCGCTGCTTGCTCGCACGAGGTGCCACCCACCATCCGGTGTGTCCACGCCGCCAGGCGCAGCAGCGGGCACTGGAGCTGGACTGGGCAGGCCACAGGTGACAGTCGTCTGGGGGGCTCTGGGCCCTCGGATGGAGCTCATGGAGCGACTGGAGCCGTACGAGAAAAATGATTTTCATCCTTGCGTTGCCAATGTGCCATGGCAGATCTGCGGCAACTTGCGATCGAAACCTAGCGCGACGGACGCCCTCTCAGTGGCTGCTTCGTTCCCTGCTCGTGGGGCTCTGCCTCTGCGGCGGTAGGGGGGCGGCCTGAAAACTCCGAAAGGTCTGGCGAGAAGTTCAATTGTGGTTCCGTCCTGACTCTCCCCCAGCCACTGTCGCCTTGGCATCATGGGATCCGGCGAGAAAAAGCCAGGTTTTTTTTTTTTTTTGTCCGCATCCCCATTCGCGGACGAGGGTTTTTGTTGATTTTGATAGCCGACCGAGGCTGCTGGGCGGGCGGCTGTCCTCTTTGGACCGATCTGGTCGGCGTAGCCGCGGGAGAGACCAAAGACGGGGCCAACAATGCCATTATATTCGCATGCCCCTGAAGCTCGAGCCGGGAATCATCCCACCCTGACGAGAACTTTTGAGCAACACGGTGCTGCTGCCGGCGGGGGTCGGAACCCTTGGCGGGACGCTGGAGGGCAGCAGCAGGGCCGATGTGCCGCTGGTGCGAGGTGCAGATAGAGTTGCCCGCTGACAGCCGATCCAGTGCCGTGCGAGCTGATCGTTTCCCTTTCCCAGACGGCCGTGGGCGTCTGAGGTCTCGTTCCCTCCCGCTGCACCGTGCGCCGTTGACCGTGGCGTGGCGTGGCTCACACGTCGTCGCCGTTGCACCGCAGCCCGGGAAGGCCAGTCAGCGTGCGGGACGCCGTCCACAGGCATCCTACTACGCATGTAGGCTGTCGCTGTCTCTGTCGCTGATCAAAACGGCAATGGTGGTGGTGGGCAAGGGCCGGCCAACGTCCGTACGTGGCCTGTCTGCGTCGTCGCACAGAACAGATGAATGCCTCGGGGCTAGCCGCTCTCTGCGGTCGTGCGTGCGCGCGGTGCGGCTCCTGATCGATCGAAGGCGGGGCCTCGTCAGTCTGATGAATGGATGATGGGTGATGCCGGGCACGACTGGCGAGAGTCGCCAGAGGGGACCGGCGGTGGCGGCTGCAGCAGCGCCATCACGAAGGCAGGCGGCGAAAGAATTGCCTGGATGTAAGTAGTACTCCGTACTGTGCCGCGGACAAATCCGGATGCCGGCTCGCAACTGCCGATGGACAGCTCCAGTTCTCGCTGCTGCTGGCTGGAGGAGCTTTGCTGCTCAGGGTCCAACGTCCAAGGATGGGAGGCATAGAGGGAACCGAGAGGTCCACCAGACCGGACCAGGACGCGATCCGGAACCTCCTGTTTTAAACCAAGGCCTGCTGTGCCTGCGTGCCCGCAGCACGAGGAGCGCTCAGGAATACCGGCGTTGATCCAGGTGGAATAGGCAGCTGTGATCCCGCCATCAACTCGACTCACGACTAGCCGCGGAGCTACGGGCAAGCCCAGTGGTGTCTTGTGCCCGCCAATAATACCAGAGAGGCGCCCATGAGTCGCGGACGGTTGGAGGAGGGGCAGAAGGAGTGCAGGAGTGGCCAGGAGATGGCCTGGAGTTGGTGGTGGTGGTGGTGGTGGTGGTGGTGGTGGTGGTCCAACAGGCGTGTGAAGGTGCGAGCACGTAAGATGAGACATGGAAGTCAAGAGGACAGAGGACAGAGGTGACCTGGCCTCGGTACGTACTGGACTGTGCGTGTTCATCCATGATCCATCCCATCATGAGGAAGGCATGATGGCCATGGACGGCAGGTGATAGGTACGTATCCTTCGGCTGTCCGTGTCGTGCTCTGCGCTCCCGCTGGCTCGCCAAAGGCGGAAAGAACGTTTCCATTGTCGCTTCCACAAGTGGGGGTACGTATCCCATTTTTCAGTACGTACCCTGGATGTGGGTGTCCCTCCGAGGCTTCTGATGGGCCCAGCCGCCTGCAGCCCCCACCGTTTTCGGTACGCATCGCTGAGAGGGCACCCCGAGGTGCACACTGGGTGTGTCGAGTTCAGCGCCGTCCTTTTCTCCTCGCACCGGTCCATCTCCAGCCATCTCATTGGATTCCACGTTGATAAACCCACAGCAATATAGTAGAACTGGTTACCTGCCTCCTGGAAGACTCACATCAGGTACATGGGTAATGATTTAATGGCTTACGGAGTACTACTGGGAGTCGTGTAGTATGTAACGGTCGTCGTCGGCCGGTAGCTCCAAAATACAGTATCCTCCCCTCCCCCGCACCGTCGTCCTCGCACGGAGGCGGCTGGCGATTGGCCAGTGCCCCGTCGCAAAGTGGTCCTCGTGGACAAGCCCCCCCCTCCTCACTCCTTCCTCACCAACTCCGCGAAGCAGGTGCTGCCCTCTTTGCCTCTGGCGCAACTTCCCTCCTCCTCCAGCAAGAAGCTGTGAACCACACCACACCAGTGAACCACCCCGGTCAGAACCCTCCACTGGTCGTAGTGTCTCCTCCCCCCAAGCTCCACAATCGTGCAGCTGCAGAAGGAGCACCGGCCCCGTTCATTGGCTCCTTGGCCCGGCCGGGGCTGGAGGTTCAACTGCATCGCTCACCGCTTCTTTCGTGGTCTCGTCGCCGTTCCTCTTCACCCACGCATGCCCGCATTTGGGGCCCCCTCTGCTGCTCTCTCGCCCTTCCTCACCACTCAATCCACCTCGACCCTCCCCCAAAACCACCGTCGACAAGCCGCCCACGGTCGACTCACCACCCTCACCCACCATCCTCGACACCCGACGAAAGAGCGGTGTCCCGGGGTCCAAGGCCATATCACTGCTCCAGATCCCATTGCCTCGACTTACACCCTACCTACCCGTTTGAATCTCTTTCCCGCCTCCCGCGTCTGCGAATCTGCGACCGACGACTCACACTGATCCGATCAGAGAGAGTCTCCCGAACCAACATGAACGTCAATTTCGATCCGAGTGGAGGCGACGCCCTTCTCGACCTCTCCTCCTTCGACCAGCGGGACCGGTTTTCCTTCGCCTCCATCCCCTCGTCCCAGAATAGCCCCCAGAGCGTCGCCAACATGCCAGCCCAGAGGATCTGGCCCGTCCCCCTCGATATGGCCTCGAATGTCGCCGCATCGAGTCCTCCCGAGGACCACCAAGCACACTCGCCATCCCACAGCTCCTCGTCGCCCCTCAGCCAGCACTCCCATCACTCGCCGTATCAGCAGCCCGTGAACTCGCTTACCGACTGGGCCCTCCAGCAACATCAACAGCTTCAGCAGCACCAGCAGCAGCAGCACCAACATCAGCCCCATCAACACCACCAGCACCAGCAGCCTCAACTGCCCGCCCAGGACTTTTCCCAGTTCGTCTCCGATGCCTACATGCCCGTCACCTACAACCCGTACGCCCCGGGTTTCCAGGCGGGTCCCATCGACTTCCTGCCGGCCACGACGCAGGCCCTTGCCGCCAACTTCCAGCTCGCCTCCGCCTTCGGCACGATGCCGCCCATGGACGACGCCGTCCCCGCCATGAACTGGAACATGGGCATGGAGAGCTGGCACGACATCCAGGCCGCCGCATCGGCCCTGCAGATCGAGGGCCTGTCCCACAGCATCGGCAGCAACTCGCCCACCGGCACCTTTCTCGAGGTTTTGTCTCTGCCCAGCTCGAGCAACGGCGAGGGCTGGTCCATGGTCGTCGAGCAGGGCGCCAACGCCGGCTTCGATCACTTCCAGCCCCAGCCTAGCGCTGCGATCTTCAACCCCGGCCAGACCCTGCACCTGCGCACCAACTCGGACTCGTCGGACGGCGCCAACTCGTTCGAGCTGGGCAGCTACGAGGAGATCGCCCCGTTCCCCATCTCGCCCTTCTCCCCCGAGTCGGACGGCTACGTCGACGCCGGATCGCATCGCAACTGCTTCGGCGACAACCACAACCACGCCCACAGCCACGCCCACGCGCATGCGCACAACCACGCCCACGCCCACGAGCACACCGTCAGCCCGACCACCACCACCGTCGCTCCCCTCCCGATCAAGACGGCGTCGACGCCGACGCGCCCGACCCCCGCCAGCGGCTCCGGCGCCACCTCCCCGCCCATCGTCAGCGTCCGGAGGAATTCGGGCCAGAGGCGGAGTCCCGTCACCGGCAAGGCCACCAAGGCCGTCATCCGCCGCACCTCGACCGGCAAGAAGGACGGCTCCGAGGTCAAGAAGGTCGGCCGCAGGAAGGGCCCCCTCCTGCCCGAGCAGCGCAAGCAGGCCAGCGAGATCCGCAAGCTCCGCGCCTGTCTCCGCTGCAAGTTCCTCAAGAAGACGTGCGACAAGGGCGAGCCGTGCGCCGGCTGCCAGCCGTCCCACGCCCGCCTGTGGCAGGTGCCCTGCACGCGCATCGACATCAAGGACATTGGCTACTTCATGAAGGACTGGAAGGCCGACTACGAGCGCCACCTCGGCCGCGGCGTCTCCGTCTACAACGTCAAGGGCTTCGCCCAGAACGAGACCATCATGTGGATCACCCACGGCTACGGCTTCGCCCTGCCCGTCTACGTCCGCGAGGTCTACGTCGCCGACGAGAGCTGCTTCCAGGCCGACTGGGTCGAGTCGTGCCTCACCGACCAGGAGCCCATCGACTTCGAGCTGCGCACCGGCAACCTCGACATCGGCGCCAAGGGCGTCTCCGTCGAGGCCCTGTCCGACTACCTCGACAAGCACATCGACAGCGGCTTCGAGGACTTCATCGAGGACCACTTCGAGGGCACCCCCTTCATCACGGAGATCCTCAAGACGGCCCACCGCTACTACGTCAAGGAGCGCATGCCCGTCATCCGCAAGGCCCTCAAGCTCGTCCTGGCCTACAACCTGACGCTGCACATCACCCTCGTCGAGAACCAGGGCGAGGAGGCCGGCATCGACGGCCAGATCGACGACGAGGACTCCAAGTACTACGGCCGCACCGTCGCCCCCGTCATGATCAACTTCCAGATCAAGTGCGCCATGGCCGACATGTGGCGCGAGCTGCAGAAGGAGATCCTCGAGGAGCTGTCGGCCCTGTACTCGAGCGTCTACAGCGGCGAGCGCCTCAAGAACTGGCCCACCATCTTCATGCTGGCCTCGATCCTGCTGGCCGTCTGGGAGGAGATGCAGTTCGACTGCCACTACCGCGTGCCCGACCCCGCCGCCGTCAACAAGTTCTGCAGTGACATGGAGACCACCCCCGTCGGCGTCATCGTCGGCCTCTTCCACGCCATCTCCCAGAAGCTGCCCGCCTTCATGGACTGGGACACGTCCAAGCACGGCCACCTGCTCAACAACAACGTCGCCGTCTGCGAGGCCATGACCGAGGTCCGCGAGCACGTGATCAAGCACGGTAAGCCATCGTCTGACCTTCTGTTCCTGACCGTCTACTAACGAACACCAGAGTCGTATCTGCGCACTCGCCCCGAGGCCACCTTTGACCGCAACGACTTTGACTGCCTGTCAAACAAGTTCCTGTCGAAGCTGGTCATCCGCGCCAACTGAAGAGAACACCTTGTGCTATAGTCTGCCTTACATCTCCTTCTCTCCCGGAACGATTTAAAAAGCCCGCGGGTGGGCAGTTGTTTCCTTTGTTATTTCGAGAGTCACAGCGACGGCGTTGAAACGAGACACCACACACAAACAGGATCTCCCTCCCCCACGACCTCTTCACTTCGCTTCTCCCCGCCTCCTCCAACCTCCTCGGCCGGTCACCTCCCACCACGAATTCTTCGCGATGTGTTACGACCTTGTTTTTTTCTTCACGAATTCAGAATTACGAATGTATGAACCTGAAAGCTTATTGTTTCGAGGGTTGACGGCGGCGGTCTGGAGTTGCGCGCTCAGGCTAGACAAACGGCTACGACGACGCTGCGGCGAAGAGAGAAAATGCGCTAAAGAACTTTTTTTTTAACTTTTTTTTTTTTACTGTTTAACGGAGACGATCAATGCACCCTGCACGAACAGGCACGGAAACGACAAACAGAGCATAGCATAGAGACTTTTTCACGATGTTGGCATTTGTGTTTTGGGAATTATTTGGGTTTGAATTTTTACGAGGCGTGGGGCGAGGGTACCACCTTGCTCCGCTGGCCGGGACGCGGCAGATATGTCGTTGTAGTTAGGCCAAAATTCGATACATCGAAAGTGTTTTGCCCTCTACCTTTTGGTCCTCTTGTCCTTTGACTGTTGTGATGTGTTGTCGCCTGCTGTGGTTGACTAAGGTCTGCTAACATGGCGAAGACTTCGATGAGTTGGATGAGTTAGATTGACCGTTGGAACTAATGACTCCTACCATCACACCGCTAGCCACGTCTCCGATCAACTTGGCAGGAGGATCTCGTGCAAACTATGAAGCCCGTTCTCCTGTTGGCTTTCAGAAATCCGCGTCCGTGGAAGTCGTCGACTTGTGCCGTCCTGCCTTACTCCACCCTACCTAGGCTGGAAGCCGAGCCACGGAGCGAATGTATATCTAGTAGACGTTGGCAATGTGTGGCTGGAATTGAGTTGAAAATGTGCGTTGCGTTTTCGGCGTCCGTCGTTTGGTGGCGTCGAGCGAAGACCCAAAAAGAGGAAATATCGAAGCACAGCCACGGAGGGACAGAGTTTGGGAAGACTTGGAGTCCCCTGACGACTGGTCTGAGTACTTCTCGGGTCTCACGTCCTCGGTGCATTTGGTGGCCGTGGCCGGTTAGGTGATTACCATCTACGGAGGGTAGAAGCGGCCAGGTATCGTTCATTCATACAGCATCATGAGGAGGAAGTAAATCAAGGAGGTGACGATGGGTGCTGAACAATCCAGGGTGACTGACACCTGATGAAGCAATTTACGCGTGCTTGGCTTTTATCCATCCGCCATGGCGCACAGTATCGAAGACGAAGCAAGTCACAGGAGACAGTGGATGTTGTTGCATCCATCAAACCCGGGCTCTGGAGGCAGCGACGGGCACAGATTACTTGTGACGCTGGGATGATCTCACGGCTTGCAGTGCCAGCCATTCACTCAGACTCGCTCAAAACGCGTCGTTGATGGTCTATCTCGACGTCTTGCACGTCCATTGTACTCACAAACGATTACATGAACACGCAAAACGGAGCCGTGTCGTCGTCAATGGCCTGACAGAGCCGTGCGGTTCCTCGGTCTTATGTTGGCCGCGGGCTCCGAGCCCAGTCACACGAACAGCCCTGGTTGTTGGTGTTG